>JAQFVV010012489.1:680000-899880 GCA_028023455.1 Epiperipatus broadwayi | reverse complement strand
TTTCATTTCTGTTATTCCAAGTTTTGAACCCATGGAGATTCTGCATGATCATCTAATTCATGTTATATTAATATCACTTGAAATGTAGATAGGTGTAAACATGTGTATGTGTTTAATAATAGGCGTGGTTGTAAAATTATGTGTAAATAAACAAAATATTCATAAATGTGTGAGAAGATATGACCAATTGAAAGTTGACTATAAAAATATACCAAGAGTTTTAATTTAATATTTAAATATATTTAATAACTATATTTAGAGTGATTGATATTTCAACAAAGAAAATTTAACAAAATTATAAAACATTGAATTATATGGTTATGGTTATTTTTTGCTTATACTTGATTCCAAATATTATCCCAAATCCTGATCCCAAAAAGTATCCATAGTTAATTTAATAAGATAATTATTAATGATTTACAACAAGATTTGCATTATAGATAATGATTAGTAACAAGTATTATGTATCCTTTTAAAGTGATAAATGGTTATTTCAAATTCATAATTATTCCACTTGAATTTATAATTTTTACCAAATTATCAAATCACATAGTTAAACTCTATCAGCAGTTTTTTAAAACTTATAATTATTTCATTTGGTAAATTATTATTATTATTCATGGCAAATTATTGGTTTCTTTGCATGCGCATAGACATATATATATTATCGTCATCATCATCGTCAATCATTATCAATCCACTGCAGGATTTCATCCATCTTCTCTGATCTCACATTTCTTTAATTATTTTAATAAGGTATCTCTTTAAAGACTACATTTGCCCTTTTGAAGTAAACACCAAATTTCCTGTTTAGCTTTCCATTATATTATAGTTCAGTTAAGATATTTTAAATATATATATATATCATGTTCTTTTAAAAAAATTTACTGTGAAAATGCAGTATATTAATTGAAGAGAGACAAGTAAGTAAGCATCTCCCAAGTTAAATCACAAGAAATTTACAACTTTGGTTTACTGACATAATATCTAAGTCATTACTTATAACTACTAATGAACTCAAATATATCCCTTTTAATTTTATTAAACAATTACTGCACTTCAAATTGAGATCATTTGAATACAAACCAGATGTCTGACAAAATGTTTTCTTTTAATTTTAACAAAAAAATATTTTAAAATATAATAATAACAACGATTTTTAATTTCTTCTTTAAGTAAAAATACATTTGTTTGTTTAATAAAAGATTATTACAAATAATATATGTTTAATATTAATATTTCAAAAATATTCATAATTTAAAATTTATATGATAATCTCAAATTTACACAATATCCCAAACATGCACATATATTTATACACACATAAAAATTTGTTGTTTACCTAAACGTATTTATAGTCTTTTGAAATACTTAAATAGACAAAACATTACTGCAACTTTTTATTAAAAATATACCATAAATTTATGAATAGGTTTATAGTAAGATATTAAGTTTAGTGCATATTACTTTTCAAAAAAAAAAAATCACAAATTGTTACTTCATATTTTGGTGTGTCTATAATAATTGCAATATTAGGACAAACGTCACTTGACAATTTTAAGAATTTACTAACATACAAAATCATGATAATACTTACATATATAAATATAACAATGTCAGTGTTACATCTAATTCAGGATGGTACAACATATATATATATAATGAAAAGACTAAAAGCCATACCATCTTATTCTTGACTCTTTTCCAGATATTTTACCCATAACATGTAACAACATAAGGAGCTCAAATGAAAAATAAAGTGCTCTATGATTTTCAGTATTAAAGAATTTGCTACACATCATAACTTTGAAACAACAAAATGTTTTAATTTAAAAAATTGTTTCTCTAATTAAAGTTTAAACACTCAAATCCACATTAGTAATAGCTTTGACAGAATTTCATATTTTCATTAAAAGTAAAAATATAATTAAAATATATTATAAGTATATGTAAAAATTAATGTGGAACAAACAAGTTAAATATTCATCATCATAACTGATTTTGTGACAGATACTTCACAAAACCAACTAAAAATCTGTTCTTATCTATAATATTCAATGTTTTCCTTCAAATCATCCCTCACTCTTTTCTATTTCTCTATTCTTCATAATTTTTTTCTGTCATAACAGTTTTACAATTTGCTATTCTTATTGAAAATATAAAATAAAATGAAAAACACATCCTTAACTTCTAATTGCTTCTCCATTGAGGAATGCAAGAGAGGAATTTGCATTTGCCATCCAATGTTCAATTTAAAGACTGTTTTGAGCGGTTTTGATCTGCCCTCGGGTAAAGATAAAGAATAAATTTAGATGCATAAAGTTGAATTATATTTTTTTTTGAATTTATAAAATTACATGTTTTATATTTGATGAAACAAAATTGCTCATTTATTTATAATTATCATATTTAAGTTTAACTTGCTTTCTTTCCTTTTGTTTACAAATATTTATAAAGTTGATTTTATAATTTAACTTGCTTTTTTTTTGTTTACAAATATTTATAAGGTTGATTTTATAAGATTTTGTTTAAATTCCTAAGTAGTATTATATCCAATTAGCTTAAATTAATTAAACTATATTGTCTTTAAAATGTAATGTAATATGTTAAAGTAAAAAAAAAAAGAGTATGCTTTTCTTTTTCTAAACAATTCTGAAAATATTTAAAATATTAAGTGGGTGTATAATCAGTTGTAAGTGAGAAATCAAACAGTCATTTAGAGTGTTAAAAGAAACCAGTATTTATTGAGCATCATTCTTGTGGGAAAGAGTTCATCATATACAGTACATGGATTCTAAAATACTATTTAAAAATAATTATCTTGGATTAGTTTGCATATATTGTTTTTCTGTGTTACCATGTCATCGATTGAACTATTCTTTTCTACATTATTTAAATTTGGAAACTTAAAAAAATTTGTAGAAAGGATTGTTTGACAAGAAAAAATTAATCACCATTTGCTACTGAACTTGTAATTATCTAATATCATGAGAACCACCTAGCTCTTAGCACCAAACGATTTAGTATTAAAAAAAGGTTTATCACTGAATTCAAGTGTCATCAGTTTTAATTGAAATTGTTAGATTAATAAAGCTCCTTCAAACTCTTAATTTCCTGATAAATAATTTATTCTCCCTATTTATTAATTTGAGATCTTTATAAATTTAGCAAATGTATAATTTTTATTTTACTTTCATAAGAATTCTTATATAAATCTTTATGTCATCATCATTTTCAAACACTGTCAACCTACTGCAGGATGAAGATCTTTCCAAATTTAATCCAGTTTTTCCAATTTCTAACCTCTTCACATCATCCCAGCACACTTCCTTATTAGATCCACACATGTAGTTCTTATTAGTTTATTTATAATCTCTTGGAATCCAGTTTAAGATTTCAACTATTCGTTGTCATCTTTTTTATCAATCTGTCCAGCCCAGATCCATTTCAGTATCTTAATTCTTCTAATGATGTTAGAAATAGCTATTTATTCTCACACCCTTATATTTTGTTTTCAATTCCTTCTTGTAACTCCTAACAAATATCTCTCCATTATTTATGTATAGTTGTTTGATTTGAGCTATCAATAAAGGTATTTATTAATGATTTCAAGTTAATGTCAGCTTATAAAGCTTCATTTAAGGAGATCACATATTTATTCTTATATTGACATTCTGAATATAAGTAAATATACATATGTAGGTTAAATTATAAGTAGGCAACTTATGTATTAATTATTACTGTGTTAGTTATTTAATCAATATTACTTTTATAGAATTAGCAGTATTTTTTTTTCTGTATTCCAAAATCTTTATTACACTGATGATCTCTGTGACCTCACATTTCTCCACGAGCATAATTAATCAAGATATGACTGAGTGTGTGCAGGCAGTTTCAAATTATTGTTGTTTCTTATATTTTTTACATTGAGTATAGATAACTAGAATTATGTCTAACTCTGTATGTGAGGACATTTAAAAATCAGATATATATTATGTAATTAAAAAATCTGATATATCACCCATCAGCTTTACATTACTGTAATGTTTTATGTTTCTCCAATGAGTCAGATTAATTTTGAATGTGTGTGTATTTAGCAATTTTTCACAGAACAACAATGAGTTTTATATTACTCTAATGTATCATGTTGTTATGCTGAATATAACTTAGCAGCATATGGTTAATTGTGTGTATGCATGTCTAGTAAGCTTTTGTAGGTCATGAGTTCGTTTTATACTGCTATGGTCTTTAACATTTCTATATTGATTATAGCTAAACAGAACATGGCTGTGTTTTATGTATATTTAGCTGCCTTGATAGGTCACCAGTTAGATGTATAATGCTGTGATATATGCCATGATTTTACCCTTAATGTAGCCAGCCTGAATGTGGATAACTGTGTATGTTCTGCTGCCTTCTATAGTTAGCTAGTGAGCTTTATACATTGTCTCACAATTATATCCTGGGTATGGCTAACCATAACATTCTAACTGTGAGTATGTTTAGCTCTACCATAGTAGGAATTACGTAGATATTTATTTCTATTACAAAAAGTGATAGCTTTTGTGAGCCATAATTAAGCATAATTTCATTATAACGCATGTAATCTAGCTTTTTTTTTTTTTAGCAAAAGAGTAAACATAAAACCATAAGCTATCACAACAAGGGAATTACTTAATGAAAATTATCTTTCCCATTATCATATTTTTGTAAAAGGACGCTAAAAATGTGCTTGTCATGTAGTGAATTGTACCATTATTTATTTTAATTTAATCTAAACAAATATCCGGATATCCATATTTTCCAAATTTTTTCTAAAAAGTATTTATATTATATGTATATGTTTAAAGATCAACATCTAATGCTTTATTGATATAATTTTATATATACATTTCTTTAAATGTAATTTAAATATTGATTAGTACTGTTTTTTCCAATATGTTTAATATTTGCAGCTTTTCTCACTCTTTATATATATATATATAGAATATGTTTTTCTTTTTATGGATATTTAACTTAAAAATATAGTCCACTGAATTTTAATCATTTTCTTCTCAATAAAACTTTTTTTTTTAGTATTGATCTCAACCCACCTGCTCAAATCACAAAAAGATGTTCAGTAATTGAAAAAGTTTTTTTAAAAATAAAAATTGATCTCCATCAGAGAAAAATCAAAAGAGAAGAAAGTGAAGGTCAGAAGATGATGTTTGGAAGGGAATTCTGCTTACTGAATTTATTTTAAAAACTTTTAAAAACATATATAAAAAAAGTTTATTCATTTTAAAATCGATCTACTTAAGTGATATGTCAACCATATATATATATAATCTACTGAAGTGCAAAATCCTTTTAACTCCAAAGAGTAGCGCCATTGTTAAAAACAAAGCATTATCCAATCTGAAATCTAAATGACTGACTCAAGTTTAACACAATTGAAACGTCTGACTTAGTATAATTAGGAAACATATGATTATAAGTCATTTCGCATTTTTATTATAATTGCATCTACTATTATTTAAATACATTTCATTCTCATAGGCCTTTTTATTCTGAAATCTAAATTTTACTTTTACCTCTTCTTTGTTATCTCTTTTCAGTTTAATGAGTTCATTCTGATAAATGATAGCTCTTCTAATTATCGTTTCTGTAAAATTTGAAGTAATTGAAACATCTAATTTTAAATAAATACAAACCATATAATTATAAATTCTTTAACATTTTTATTTCAAATATGTGTAATATTCTTGAGATAATTTTGATTTTCACATTTTTTAAATTCTGAAATCTAAATTTTTACCTTCCATCTCATTACCTTTATCTTTTTTTTTTTTTCAAATTAATGGCTGAATATTAGGGTTTCTAATCTTGTTCTGCATGATTTGAAGTGTGTCATGTAGAAGCTAAATATTGTTTTCTCAGTTATTATAATTATTCATTATTCTTTTTTTTTCTTCTTATATTTGCTTCATCATTTACACTAATTAGAAAATTAAAATTTTATATTTTAATATGAATTTTTGCACCTATTTACATTCCATATACATTTCCCTCTATTATCAATCATTGTGAGTAGTATTTTATAATTTTTGATCCAACCTAAGGCCAGATTCTTCCTTACGAAGATTCTTAGAAAAGTGAAACAAACACCCAATGTATATCTAAGTATAATAATCGTGAGTGCAATTAATAGATATAAAAAAATATCATAGCTAACTATGAGAACTGGATTTATGCTAAAAATTTTATTTTCTATACATAAAATAGATGCATAGATAAAATAAAATATTATTATTACAAAACTATTAATTGCCTTTTAATTTCACTTGTTTTTTATAAATTTGCCACAAATTAAAAAAAAAGTTTTTAACTTTTGCTGTTTTTAAATTCTTATTACATAACTTTTATAAAAATTTTATATATTAGGCCAGAAAAAAGTTTTGTAATTGTTTTAATTTTATTCTTTTTCCTCCAGAGTTATCTAACAGGAACTTAGATGTAATAAAATGGTTATTATGTCCACATCCAGTCTATCCTATTGACATCTCAAAAGTAGTTTCTATGGACATTATCAGTGAAAAACTTAGACCTAATTCTTTTGGTTCTTTTAAGTCATATTTCTCATTCAGCAACAATCTTTTACCCTTTTTAAATATCAAAATAACAGCCTGAATTTTAAAAACATCTTGGAATCTAAAACAGTTTACTTGCACAGATAAATATATCTGATTTTAAATCAATAGTTACATATTTTAATATTCTCTATAATAAGTATAGACATTTTATTCTATTATCTAGGATAGTATATGCCATAAAACATCATATGACCATTTCTACTTACATATGCTGTTAATAATAATTCTCTTAATGCTTTTCAACACCTACTGTAAGCCTGCACAATCAATAAATTCAAAATAATAACACTTTTATATACAGATTCAGGGCTATCCTTCATTACCAGCATCTCAAATTTTCAATGAATAATTTTGCAGTACAGGAATGAGATTTTCCTTGGTAGTAAATGGATTTAATCATAGTTTGTTGGTTTATATCATTCTATTCAAAAAGGTGAAAAGTGTTTTATTATAAACTGAGGGCATTAAAATATATATTTATTGGACTGAGTTCTGTATAACAGAACCAACAAATTAATTTACATTCAAAATATTAAGTTGTTTTAAATTTCAAGTTATTAGTTCTTTAGTAGAAAAATGTATGTTAGTTATTGGATAAAATGTGTATTAGATTCAGAAATTACAGTTGCATTAGGCTAAACCTTCTTCCTCATGAAGGCATACAAACCAAAAACAAATCTAGATGTATGAATAGAATAGCAGTATATAATGACATAGTAGCATTAGTGTCTGATATCCATTAATTATTAAGATACACAAAAGATATTCTAGACATAGAGTGAAAAGAATTGCTTCTAATTTTTATTGCTTACACTTATTTTTTAAAATTTTTATTGCAGAGTTCAATAAATAATAATAATAATAATAATAATAATAATAATAATAATAATAATAATAATAATAATAGTAGTAGTAGTAGTAGTAGCAGTAGCAGTAGCAGTAGCAGCAGCAGCAGTAAGATCTAACATAACCTGATCACCATTTCTTATGCTTTCTCATACTCTCCATACAATAGTGACACTCAGTGCAAGTCAGAGTAATCAATAGATGCCAGAAAGCTTGTGAACAAGCCTTTTAGCATCTATTGATTACTCTAGATTGCCCTGAATGGCACTACTGTGTGGAGAGTTTTGCCTGTTTTAAGATTTAACATAGAAAATAATTATTACAACACAATAAAATAATTCCAGTCAATACAAATTCCTTGGTATGAATTACTTCCTTTGAATTTCAAAAATATTTTATTTGTACCACAAATACACAAGGGGGTGCCTAAAAATAGCTGAAATCATTATCTGGTAGCTATATCTGTTGTAGTACATACTTCTGCTTTCAGATACTTGTTGCAGAGCCCCTTCTGTGTCAATCTGCAAATAATGTTATCATGTGAAATGACACATAGCACTTTTTTTGTAAAGTGCATTTTGCATATTCATCAGTTTCTGTAAGAGCTGAAAAGTTAAAGAACAATATAAAATTCTGTTTTCTTTTAGAGAAAATGGTAGGGAAAACAGTTGTAATGCTTGAAACAGATTGCAAGTAAGTTGTTCTGGAAAAATACAAGTTTATTAAGTGTTTTAATGGAAGTGTTAAATTCATCATGTCCCCAAAAGTGTAGTGGGTAAAGTCAAATGTCAAGATGATGCTGACTTTCTTTTATGGATGCAAATGTCATTGTTCATTCAGAATTTGTTTATAATGATTAGGCATTTAAAATAAAAATATACTAATTCTGAAACTTTTGTATTATGCAGTAAAATGTAAACATCCCATTTTGTGGCAAAGTGAAAAGTGTGTGTTTCATCATGAGAGTGTGCTTGCACACACAGCTTGAGTGTGAAACAATTTTTAATTAAATTCAGCATGAAACAGTTTATCCGTCTACTACATTAACTCGATTTCATTCTATTCAACTTTTTTTTAATCTCTTGAATGAAAAAATGTCATATTTTTGTGAACTTACAAGTGGTGAAGAAAAAAACATCAGAGGCATTAAAAGGCATCACTTTGCAAATGTTTCCAGACTACTTCAAAAAATATAAAATGTATTTAGACTGATGCATTGCAATAAATAGACTATACTTTGAAAGAGGTTTAATTTGCAACACCTAAAAAATTCAGGTTATTTTTGAGTCCCCCTCGTAATTAATAAAATATGCATTAAGATTGAAACCAATTTTTGTGTTCAAGTTAAAAACTTATTTCAAAAGCAATTTTCTATCTTTTTAAATTAAATAATACTGCAAGTAAATAATACTGCAATAAACTATTTTACAGCATAGGATAATTGTAATTTTCTGATGTTATTAAAAATAATGTATTGATAGAAATAATAAAAAAGCTTTGATATGTTTTGTGCAAATAGAGGTTTTGGTCCAATGCAAATGTATATGTTTAATACTTGATTAAAAATAACTATTTCAAGAGTTAATGTCCAATATATTTAATAGGTGCTTAGAAATCAATTTATAATACTATAATAGACATTATTGCACAAAATACAAACATTGGATGTCTTAAATAAGTTTGAAATATTTTGTGGGTGGCCAAGTAATAGCTCAGTAATTCAAGACTGTTGCAATTTTTAAAAGACTGATATAGAAGTTGGTGAAAATTTTTGGTAAATTTTATCAATTTGTGATTGGATACATCAAGCATATATATTTAAAGCTTATTGCCATGCCATAAATTTGTTTAAATATTTATGGTATAAAAATGACTAACTTCCATATAACTATTTCTAGTACTTTTTCCATTGTTTTTTATTCTTTCTTTATATCTATCTATCTACTTAGCTGCTTACCTGTTATTTCCTGCCTTGGACTTTTATAACATTTATGGTGTTATTCATTTTGATTTATGTACATCCATCACTTAGATACTTTTGTCCATCCCTTTTTTTATTTTCATATATATATATAAAGCTGAGATTTGTATATACACTTAATTCATTTAATAAGGTTTCCAATCTTGTGTTAGTCCTATATATTTAAGTAATTATAGGCTTGTGTTAATTTTATATAGAGCCGTTAGATGTCACTATGTATGCAATATAGGTTATTTTTGTAATTACGACTTATTGAAAAGAGCAAAAAATTAAAATTTGCCGAAAAGAGCTTTTTTATGTTATTTTTATGTGTTATGATTATATGACTATATTACAGATATTGTCATATATATATATTGTTGTTAGATAAAGATATTTTATTATATCTAAGATTTATTTTTATATCAAAATTATATTAAATATTGCTTTTTTCAGGATTCTGGTATTTGTACTGTTTTAAACATAATTTAATCTTTATTTTTATCAAACCTTGATTCCATTAATTGAATAGTCTCTAAATATGTGTCGTTTTTAGTAACACCAATATTTGTAATATTTTTTAATTAAAGTAAAATTTCTAAGAAAAGACTGAAGCTTTGCCTGACTTTAATACTCATATAAATATAGTTGATCTGATTAGATTACGATCTATTTTTTACATGCGAAAAAAGAAAGTCAAATTCTATACCTGCCTTCTAGGCTAATAAAATCATTCCCTTGAGTGTCCTCTCTCCACCAGTGCTTCTGTAATTATGCCTTTAGATATTTCATAACACATTTTTCTCTTCTCTCTCATTTACTGATAGCTGGGTCTTACTTTAAAATGTTTTAAAATATTTCTTACTGATAGTATCAGTTATGAAACATTTTATTTTATTAGACAAATCAGTTGGTAAATAATATAAAAAACTATTAAACAATCTGCTACACAGTAAATTTCCTTCTAATAAACCTCTACAGAGATATAGTGAATAATAAAGTATTATATATCAGATCCCGGTGACGGTGATTTAAATAATTTTACATTAACACATTACCTTCTAACTAGCAGTAGCTAGATATTCATTTACCAACTAAAACTAGATAGCTAAGTATAAACTAGAGTATATTTCTGGGTTTGACTTGTGAATACTTTTACTGTTACGAAAGAAACAGACTAAAGAGAAGAACTATCATATCCAGGAATATGAGTTATTCTTTAATACATACAAAAGTTAAATCATCCTTAGAAAATTTTTAAAATGAATTAGTATTATAATTTTTTGCTTTATGTAGTAGGAACAAAACTCTTAGTTATCTAACGAATAATTTTTTTTAATAATTATTTTTAAAAATGGAATGAATCTGTATATCATTCCATTGCAAAAATATCTTTTTGGAAGGGTTAGTCCTTAATGTAAGTCAATGAAAGAATATTTAAAAATAAAGAAAAATGTTTAAAAGATCAAATTTAAAACCTTTTAAAAAAGTTTCTCCTACAGATTATTTATATATATGTAAATTTATAAATAAATATTTGAAAATACAGTACTTAAAGGTTTATAAAAAATATATGTATAACTGTCACTTAGAATATTTTCAACTAACTTGTAGCTTTGTCAACTATCAATTTTAAAATGTCAGCTTTTCCATAATTCCATGATGTCAATCTTCCCATAATTCTGTGATCTCAGAATTATGGGAAGATTGATATCATGGAATTATGGGAAAGCTGACATTTTAAAATTGATAGTTGACAAAGCTACAAGTTAGTTGAAAGCGCTTCTAAGTAACGGTTATACATATATTTTTTATAAACTTTTAAGTACTGTATTTTCAAATATTTATTTATAAATTATTTTGAAGAAATACAGACATCGATTTGTAATATATATATGTAAATGAACTATTTAAACAATATTGTAATAATATGGGCTTACCAACTTTGGCATCCTAGCTAACCAATAAAAATCATCCAGTATAATTATTTAATATCTTAAAATAATGATCTTCAATTGACTGCTGGATCAACTATCTTCTATAATAAAATAAATAAAATCCATTTCATAGAAATATCAATTTCATTTTAAAAATTATGCCAACTTGGGGCTGATATTTATATCAAATGGACTGTTCATTGCATTGAAAAACTAATTGATCAGTCAGCTTGCTATAAGTTAAACATTAGTGTTACAAGCTGTGAAGTAATTATATTAGATTGGCTGATTGGTTACTTACTTTAGAGTAATTTTAAATCCACTAAATCAATTTACTGTTAATTTGATCAGATAGATGCCAAAATGTATAAGTAGTAAATTTATGAATTATTTCCAGCATAAGAGTAAACATACTGAGATTATATAGTTACCAAGAGCATCACTTTAAATTCAGTAATCATGAATTTTACACCATGTCAGGCCAGTAGGATCGTAAGAAAAGAGAAAAATAAAACATCATATGGAATGTTATTTCCAAATTTGTGTCTTATTATTAACAATTGAATATATTTGAAACAGATAAATAAAAACTGAATTTGCTTTACAATTCAATTAGATGATAGGAATAATCAAATATATAAGGGTTCATACATATTGAGATATTAGCTATCGACTGTCCATTACAATATAGAACACCAGCAGATATCATTCATTCTCATTATCAACTATTATCAATCCACTGCAGAATAAAAGTCTCTCCAAGTTCAATCCATCTTCTCCAATCTCTAGCTTCTCTTCTCCAAATCACCTCTGCACACTTTCCTGTTTCATCCATCTATCTCACATGTGGTCTGTTTCTGGCTCTTTTACAATCACGTGGAATCCACCACCAAATAATAATATATATATATACTAATTTAAACTGTACCATTTAACTTTTAAAGCATTTAATAATAATTATATCACAGATATAGGTTTTAAATCGCACACAAACCCATTTATATTGTAACGGGAGAAAGATCTTTGAGATTCGCATATACTGACCCTGAGGGCGCCACTAGTCCGAAAATAGGAACTAGACATTTATTTTAGGGTGGACAGAATATGCAAATCAAAAAGGCACCGAACTACACTCAGGGAGGAACAAGATATCTTAAATATTATTTAGACAGTTGACAAATCAAAGCACAAAGACAAACGTCAGCCAAATTAAGTTTAAACAATTTATTAATTTTATTAAAAGTTGTGCAATAGAGGAAAGACATCTAGCCATGAATACAAAAGTGGCTTATAGTAACATACGTGTATTTACCAGAGAGTGCACAAGAGTATGACAAACATGAAGGCATAAAACACCTTGGCAGCAAAATTATCTCACTTAAAATAGAAGAAATGGTTAGGAAAATATCTTCTTGCTGGCCAGTTGTAAAATTACAAAACAAACAACAACTTTAGCTTCCTGAATCAGGGATAATAAAACAGTTACTGTCCTGCTGGAAACCAACGTACCCAGCGCGAACGTCCGAGCAGTAATATTCTAATTACTGTCGTTAAAATGCCGCAGGACTGCTGCGCGTAATACTACATTCAAAGTAAACATGGTTGATCTCACCTACAAGACAGCAACAGATATTTGATTATGATCTTACGTAATCCAGAAAGAAATAGACTATTTTCAGACAACCCGAAGAAATAACTTGACAAATAGCCAGCAAAAAGATTTTGTTGTTTGCACAAACAGCGCAAACGAAACATGTTTAAAGATTCTTTATTGTACAACTAAGGGCAGGTAAATAAATACAGATTATGAAAACTGCCAATGTGTTTTGTAATAGTTAATGAAATAATCAGGTATATATTAAACATATAAAATACAATCACCTTATGCACTCCCTGATAAACGAAAATTGCAAACAAACTTGGAATCTTAAAACTAAGATTCCAAGACACACTTTAAATACTAGAAAAGAGTACATACAGATAATAAATAATTAAAAAAAAACAATACCATTTTAAAACATATTTATCATTAGATTGAGCGGAGATTTAATTAAATGCAATTTATTTACCCTGGCTAGAATAGGAAAAAGTTTAGCTTACGGTAAGGCAGAGTCCTAGTGATTTGGTGACGAGTGCGCACTTTTGATAATAGTTCATCTTTCAGGTCCTTTGACAGTGGCAAGGTAGAGGCAGTGTTTATTTTAGAGGTTCATGGCATGACTGAAGAAGAGCTGGTAGGCATGGGTCCATCCTTTGTTTAAATTAGCAAGACATTCTAATGATGGCAAAACTCACAGTGGTGGATTTTGACATCTTGCACACCAACGAAGTTTGTCAATAATTATTTAAGTTTTTAGTAGGAATTAAACGTCCGAACAGCTACTCACAATGGTATCTCTTTGCAGGCTATAATCCAAGTGTGTCTAATAATCTCTCTCTCTCTCTAAAAATTGGCGGGCTATCCTTGCCTTGCTACATTTCCCATGCAAAACTTTCATTAGTGTCCATTCTATATTCCAGGCAGGGCAAATATTAATTTCCCACTCAATCTAATTTAAGACTTCCAACCAGGGATAATTGAAACAAAAACGACAAATACAAAACTAAATCTCCGCTTTTTTTTTTAGAATTAACTTTAAAAATAATTACAATAAAAGCAACAGGAATATATAATTAGCAAGCTTGTCTGTTTTTAATCAAATTGATTAAAACAGGCGGTGAAAGTAAACTATTTTAAAATCAATTTTATAAACAAAGTAGTGATCTACTTTAAATATAAATGTGTATGTGTTTTAAATAATAATACAAATTTTAGCATTAGACATTTAATGAAAATGAAGTTGTTTTTCCTTTATTAATTTTAGTAATAAAACCATTGAATCGGAAATCAATCTGGCTCAACTGCCTCAACACGTGATCAAAAAAAAAAAAAAAAAAAAAACATTCCTGCAACTTTTTTCCCTTTTTTTTTTTTAAACTATAAACATTTTAAAAACTACCCCTAAAAATTTGGCTGAACGCACTCATGAAAAACCAAAACAATATTTCATTTCTTACATTTATCCATTCTCATAAATCATTAACAATTTTTTTTTGTCTGTTTTTTCTTTTTTTTTTAAAACAGTACATCCGATCAATATCACTTACGCTCGGTCAGGCAGTTGCTTCTTATGAAGAGTTTGGTCAGGACGATCTACTCTCCTGAACCTGTCTACAGGTTCTCTTGATACATTGCCAAAATCTACAGCCGTTAAAAATTCTGCCATTTCTTCTATCGACTGCCCATTATTACTCAACATCATTTGTTGTATGTCTGGTGGCATATTATGTCAGATAGTCCTCGTGACTTGATCGTCCGACAACGGAAAGGCCATTAATGCCTTGAGTTTCGCTACTTGTCTATAAAAAAATTGCGTGTATGTTTCACCGCGAACGCTGGAATATCTCTCATGGGATATTTTATAGAGTATCCCATCCTGTCTGGCTTCACTCCAAAATGTTCTTAAAATGGCGTGCCTATATTCCTCAAATGTTCTTGGTTTGGTGAATAAAGTGTGCCACCAGTCAGAGGCTGTTTCACGAAGGTAGTTACTGGCTACTGTAACTTTATCCCTTTCCGGCCAGTCTTGGACACGAAACATATTAGCCAAACTTCCTAAATGATTTAATGGGCTTTCTCCCACCTCAGCCTTGAACGTTTCTATTAGGAATTGTTTTTCCAAGAATCTACTGGAGGGCCCCTCCTGTCTTTTACTTCTCGACTCTCTATATTCATTTTCTGTTTCATACTGTTTGTCTTCAGTATAGAACGCCCTATGTTTATTCTCTATCCCAGCTAGCCTATATTCGAGTCCTTTTATCATATCAATACAAGTTTGTTGTACTTCTGTTTTCAAATTATCCTTACTTTCCTCTATGCCTTCAAACATCTTTTCTAATTTCCTGACAGCACCATCAACCCTCAGATCTATTTCTCTCTGCATTTCTCCTTCCTTTAACATCTCCAATTCTACTTGTGTTGTTTTATGTATGTCTATCCATTCCTCGCACATCCCTTCAACCTGCACCATCTTTATTTCTAAACTACCTGTCCTAACACTACCTTGCTGTACCTCAACTTTTACTTCTTTCATCTCTTCCTTTAAACTTTAAACTTCCTGAACCTCCTTATTTCGATCTTTCTCTATGGCTTCTATAGCTGCTTGATTTTTGTCACCTTTCTTCAATAATTCCTGTCTCAACTCCTGCAGTATTGTTTGTTGACTCTGTTTTATTTCTATATTTTGTTTTGCTATATTTTGTTTCATTTCCAGCAACTCTTGTCATATTTCTTTCATCTCAGCTTGCTGACCTTGTTTCATTTCTAGCAACTCTTGTCATATTTCTTTCATCTCAGCTTTCTGACTTTGTTTCATTTCTATTATCAACCTCATCATCATCTGTGTCTCGCTCTCTTCTTTTTCTACTATCTGGGGGTATTTAAATGAAACAGGGCTCTCTTCCAAACCTGTCGCCCTGTTGCCTTCTTCTTTACCTTCCATTTTTACACAAGGCTAACTCACTATACTAACTTTTTTTTTTAAACAAAAATCTCAAAGCAAATAAAATGCTATTTATTTATATGCAAGAAGACAACAAACTATTTTTACTACTTTTAACTTCGAAAATTTACTCCGAACGATTTTTTTTTATTTAAACAACAACAACAAAAAAAAACTCTATTTATTATTTATGTCATATGAAAAAGACGAACTATATATATTTAACTCTTCAAAAAAAATTAACTCCAACAGACTTTTTTTGAAAATACGCTATTTATTGTTTATTTATTTATGTCATATGAAAAAGACGAAACCCCGTTCTACCAAACTGCTCCAACAATACATGCAATAATTAACAAAAATCGAACCTCTACTGACTAGATCTTGCCACTTACACCTGAAATCTTTCTCAACCGTCTAAACAAAATCTCACATGGGTTTGAAAACTCGGAAGCTCCACGTTGACGTGCCAAAAATTACTATATATGTAATGGGAGAAAGATCTTTGAGATTCGCATATACTGACCCCAAGGGCACCACTAGTCCGAAAATAGGAGCTAGACATTTATTTTAGGGTGGACAGGATATGCGAATCAAAAAGGCACCGAACTACACTCAGAGAGGAACAAGATATCTTAAATATTATTTAGACAGTTGAGAAATCAAAGCACAAAGACAAACGTCAGCCAAATTAAGTTTAAACAATTTATTAATTTTATTAAAAGTTGTGCAATAGAGGGAAGACATCTAGCCACGAATACAAAAGTGGCTTATAGTAACATACGCGTATTTACCAGAGAGTGCACAAGAGTACGACAAACATGAAGGCATAAAACACCTTGGCAGCAAAATTATCTCACTTAAAATAGAAGAAATGGTTAGGAAAATATCTTCTTGCTGGCCAGTTGTAAAATTACAAAACAAACAACAACTTTAGCTTCCTGAATCAGGGATAATAAAACAGTTACTGTCCTGCCGGAAATCAACGTACCCAGCGCGAACATCTGAGCAGTAATATTCTAATTACTGTCGTTAAAATGCCGCAGGACTGCTGTGTGTAATACTACATTCAAAGTAAACGTGGTTGATCTCACCTACAAGACAGCAACAGATATTTGATTATGATCTTACGTAATCCAGAAAGAAATAGACTATTTTCAGACAACCCGAAGAAATAACTTGACAAATAGCCAGCAAAAAGATTTTGTTGTTTGCACAAACAGCGCAAACGAAACATGTTTAAAGATTCTTTATTGTACAACTAAGGGCAGGTAAATAAATACAGATTATGAAAACTGCCAATGTGTTTTGTAATAGTTAACGAAATAATCAGGTATATATTAAACATATAAAATACAATCACCTTATGCACTCCCTGATAAACGAAAATTGCAAACAAACTTGGAATCTTAAAACTAAGATTCCAAGACACACTTTAAATACTAGAAAAGAGTACATACAGATAATAAATAATTAAAAAAAACAATACCATTTTAAAACATATTTATCATTAGATTGAGCAGAGATTTAATTAAATGCAATTTATTTACCCTGGCTAGAATAGGAAAAAGTTTAGCTTACGGTAAGGCAGAGTCCTAGTGATTTGGTGACGAGTGCGCACTTTTGATAATAGTTCATCTTTCAGGTCCTTTGACAGTGGCAAGGTAGAGGCAGTGTTTATTTTAGAGGTTCATGGCATGACTGAAGAAGAGCTGGTAGGCATGGGTCCATCCTTTGTTTAAATTAGCAAGACATTCTAATGATGGCAAAACTCACAGCGGTGGATTTTGACATCTTGCACACCAACGAAGTTTGTCAATAATTATTTAAGTTTTTAGTAGGAATTAAACGTCCAAACAGCTACTCACAATGGTATCTCTTTGCAGGCTATAATCCAAGTGTGTCTAATAATCTCTCTCTCTCTAAAAATTGGCAAGCTATCTTTGCCTTGCTACATTTCCCGCACAAAACTTTCATTAGTGTCCATTCTATATTCCAGGCAGGGCAAATATTAATTTCCCGCTCAATCTAATTTAAGACTTCCAACCAGGGATAATTGAAACAAAAACGACAAATACAAAACTAAATCTCCACTTTTTTTTTTAGAATTAACTTTAAAAATAATTACAATAAAAGCAACAGGAATATATAATTAGCAAGCTTGTCTGTTTTTAATCAAATTGATTAAAACAGGCGGTGAAAGTAAACTATTTTAAAATCAATTTTATAAACAAAGTAGTGATCTACTTTAAATATAAATGTGTTTTAAATAATAATACAAATTTTAGCATTAGACATATATTGAAATAAAAATGTATTTATGATAACATTTATGTGTTAAAATATTAGCCCTGTTGGTGGTAAAATTAAGCTTTAAAATGATGGATATGTATTTAATGATGTGGTTAAATAGAGAGAAATAAAAGATTAAAGTATTATGAAAAATTCAAAATTACTATGTAATATCGAAGCTACAAATATTATAAAATTGTAAAATTATATATATCCCAGTTCCTTTATAATAGTCTGGAAATTGTGGTTTCTCTTCATTCTCTTCCTTCAGTAATTGTTTAGGAAAGATTTGAAATAATTATATAAAGTTAAAATAATTAAATAATATTTATTCTGACTGAAAGTATTATATTTATTAAAATCAAAAGAAAGAAATTGAGAAAATAATTTTTCTACCCACTTCTTTCAAATATCAATTTTGCAAGGTCAGAAATGTGGAAATTAAATAAATATGACATTATAACTCCATTTATACTCGTAATAAAAATCTAGTATTGCATATAAATTAAAATTGTTTGTAAATCAATCTTGTAAATGTAAATTATAAAATATTTTGATTTATAAAATTGAATGAACTTGTTTATTTCTAATAAACTTTGAGAGAAAAAATACTTAAAGTAATTAAAAAATTAAGGTGACAATGACATTTTTAGTAAATAACATGTCACGTGGGCAGTGACTAAATATAAATAAAAATGTCTGTAATCACAATTCATTCATTCACTTTTAGTTATTTAATTAATTCATCATATTAATGTTGCATATTGGAAGGCTGTAAGATAAAAATCAGCAGAAAGGAGAAAATAAATTTATCATAATTTGAAATATTAAGTTAAAATCATCAATAAAAATGCTAATTGCATTATTTCTCAAGTGTTCATAAGAAGTGATGATGTGATGTGATGTACTAAAGCTACTCAGCAATTATGCCCGGAGAAACCTGTTAGCCACTTTATTTTCCATTCCCCAATCTTTCCATATTCTGCTCCATCCAATTTTCACAACAATCTTTGTCAACTTTATGGCCTTTATATCTAACCTCCCCTTATCTTTTCCCAAACCCAGCATAAAAACCAATAATACATTTTCTATATAATCACTTTTTTTCATATTTATTCTTCCATAACTTTATTATATGTGCCCTTTCTGTTTTCAAGCATTTACATTCAATTAACAGGTGCCTAAGATATTCTATTTCTACCTTACCTAATTTACAGACTAAATCACCCATATTTTTCCATTTACATGTATATTCTCTTGTTGCTAAAGATCCCAAAACTGTGAGCACTAACTGCAACTGCTAGAACAGATGGAATTATAAATATTATCATAATTCATCTGTAGCTCTAAGATTGTAATATCTTCAAAGATGGAGATAAATATATCAACACAATTGGCTAATGCACTCTCTTTAGGATTGTTGTCTTCTTTTCAGTGATGTAAAGCCTGAAAAAAGTATAAAGAAAAATCATTCATCTAAAATACCTAAAGCCTAAGAAACCTATTATTGCCTACTAACTAAATTTTTACATGTCTACAATATATTCTCTGTTAAATCTTGAATCTGGAAAATAGTTTATTGTTTGCAATATCTTGTCTGTCATATGATAGTGAATACTGAATGGGTCAGCAAACCCAAAGATAAGTGTTAAAGAAATTAATATAAAAAAGTGATGTACAAAATCAATAAGAGAATCCCATAAAAAGCATATCAGTGAAAGAATGATATATGCTACAAACAATATATACTATGTAAGATATACCCTACATATATATAATATAAGCAAGTAAATAATAGATATGGCAAAATAAGCATAAAATACGTTTATTAATCTGCTAAGCTAGGCTCTCGATATTGCCTATGGTATTAATTTTTTCTAATTTTTTACATATGTAACATATGGTTTAACCCAAAACACTACTTTATTTACAACATATAACCATGATATATATATATATATATATATATATATATATATATATATATGTTTGTTAATATATATATATATATATATATATTAACATTTGTAATTTTAATAAATTTTACCATAAGGCAACAGCCATTTTTCTATCTTGGAGCTCTGTGTGCAATTATGTTTATAAATAATATTTTTGACTTACATTGAAAAAATCAAAAGAACTAGAGATGCTGTAGTTGATAGGTAATAAGACTTATTTTGTTTCTATTGGGGAAAAATTATTGAAGAAAAAAATATCCAGGTCATTTAATTGTGTTGAAAGTCTGAAATTTCACTATAAATTAAAAAAAATATGGCACAATAAGTTTGTTATTGTTTTTATTTCTTGAAATGATGTGAGTGAATGAGTGCATAAACAATGGTAAGTGTATACTAAACATTCTCAATTTATTATTAATGACTGCAAAAATATTTCTTAATTTTGTTTATACTATAATTATTTATATATGCATACTATATATACAGAAAAATGTCTGTTTTAAAAATATATATGTATGGGTGAGTGCATATTGAAAAGTACTATACATATAGTTCAATAAACAATACATATTCTATTGCAATCAAAGTTGAACAACAAAATATGTCATACACACAGTATGATGAATGCAAAATAGTCTTGATATTGAGACTTTACTGTATTTGAAATCTCTGACAAAATCCTATGAAGTGCACAAATACAAGTATAAATTATAGGTGTGAATTTAAATTTTATATAACTTTTAAATATATATTTTTAAATGTTTTAATTAATATATAATTTAACATTGAATAATTATTCTGTAATTTTAATACTTATAATTATTTTTTTTTGTTTTAAAGTTTAATATATGTCATATTCTTAAATGTTGCTGTGAAATATATACTGGTTTAACTTTGAATCAGTATGTAACATGCACACCCACTATTGCTTTATTTTATATTAAAATAAATTTTGTGTTAACCTATAAGATAATTTACTGTGGTTTGTATGAAATATTGTAATAGCACTACTGTGCTACAGCTGTAAATCACTTTATTTCAGCTCTTTTATGGCTATTTATTGTCATTTTGCACTAAAAAGTTGAAATAAAATATTTTGTGGGTTATTGTCATCATCAGATTTTTTTTGTAACTAATAAATCAATATTAAATGCTAAGAGTGGTCCATGAAGTATATAATATGAAAAGAGTTCTGACAATTAGATGTTGCTTATTGGTTGATACTTGAATACAAATATTAAAAATAGCCTAATCTATTCTTTTATATTGAAAAGGGGTAAAATTTACATAATTTTTAGTGTATTTAATTATTTATAATTATTTTTACAAAATAATTTTTATTAAAATTATTAAAAATAATATATACTTATGTTTTGATTTAGATTTTTTAAAAATATATTTCATTTTTAAAAATACAAGTTAATTCAAAATAAACATATATTGGGTATATTAAGAAAATCTTATTTATTGGTTTTAACATAATATATTAACAGTGTTTTCCTGAAGATTTGTGATGATGATGATGTTTTAGTTCTATTTATATATTGGACTATTTTCATCATCAAATATTAAGTAAAGAATGTCTTTAGAAAAATTTAACTTTATTTAAATTTTCCAATTACATTCAACTGTTAATAATCGCACACTAGTAAGTATATGCACAATGCTTTGAGTGATATTATTCTCCTCTCATCTTTAGGCATTGCTGGCCTAACCAGTGACAGTGCTAGCATGTGAATTAAATCTGAACCTTTAGAGTCTTGAATATTGAATTTTAAAGTAAGGACCTGAAGAAGAAAGGAGAATATTACCATTCAAAACATTGTCTGCATATTAACCCCTGTGCTATTACTAAAAGTTGAATGTAATTGGAAAATTCAAATAAAATTAAATTTTTCTAAAGACAATCAATACTTATTAATATTAGATGATGAAAATAGTCCCATATATAAATATAAATGTGCTAACGTTTTTTTGCTATGATTGTTACTACTAGTTAGTCAAAAGCATGTTCGGCATACTATGTCAAAATAGTTAGCATATTGTGTTAAAACTAATAAATAAGATTTTCTTAGTATACCCAGTGTAATAATAACTCTTTCCTATTGAATTGCCAAATGTATATCATATAATACTCAATTGTCCAAGCACTTTATTACTTTTGCAATGCTTTATTTTCCACCTTTTTCTAGAGTTTACAGTTTCAATTGCTCTAGCAATCTTCTTCAGAACCTTATATCTCCTAATCTCCACTGTTACAAAAAAATTTGATTATAACAGTTGAGATTAGAAGATATAATGTTCTGAAGAAGATTGCTGAGATGATCAAAATGGTAAACTGTAGAAAAGGATGGAAAATAAAGCATTGTAGAAGTAGTAAAGTGTTTGGACAATTGAATATTATATGGTATACCCAATGTACTTATTTATTATTATAAGAAAAAGTTAAAAAGTACTTTGGAAATACAAGTTAAAAAACTTGAAATAATGTTATACTGGAATCAGAGATAAGTATGGACTTGATGTGCTATCAGAAAGCTGTCAAATAGCAGGAATTCTTAAGTTTTATGATAATTTAATAAATATAAATATAGATATCAATTTTAATAATTATTTCATAGATGTGTTTATGTCCTTATAATGATTAGTTTCGATTTAAAAATTGGAATTGATTTAACAAATATTTTATTAATTTATTTTTTACAATAGCATTATGACAAAAAACCAGTAATAATAAAACTATTGTTTTCATTATATATTTTATATTTTTTTAATATGTGAAAATTCAAATAAGATTATATATATATTTTTTTAAATAAATAATACTTCTGTTAATATATAACTATAAATATAATATAACATTCATCAATTGTTAAAACATAGTTTCTATAATATAAATAAAATAATAACTAAATAATTATTGCCAAGCACTTTCAACTCTAACGAGTCCTTATCAAGGCAGTGTAAAAAGTTCTATTTTCTTTTAGGCAATGAATTCAACATTTCATTGTATTGGCTAGGAACAACTAATCATGAAGCTGGTTAATTTTGAATTCATAGTACAAGATGAATTTTGTATAAGATATGATTCTTTAATCTTGCATTTTTTATCATGTATTTTATGCATTAATATTGTAAAATCCTACATATATGGCCTGTAGTATTTTGGTGATAAAAAGCTGAATAAACTGTATCATCTTCTCTTGGTCTATTATATGTATATTTATGTTGTTGAAGGTGATATTTAATATTTGTTTTGGTTTCTCTAACATATATTGCACTACAATTTATTTGTGGGCATCTAATAGAGTATACAACACTGTGTTTATCCTCCTTATTTATTATTAATCTATTAAAGTTAGGTGGAGTTCTCCATGCTAATTGGAAATCTTGACTTAAAACTTTTATTATATTTTTATTAATATTGGGAATAAAAGCTAATGACATCCATGGTTTATTATTCATATTTATATGATCACTATTATAATGTTGTTTATAATGCTTCAATACAATAGATAATAGCATTTGTTTATTATAACCCATTTGTATCAAATCTTACATATAACATTTTATATTATCTTTCTTAAACATTTCATTTGAACACAGACGTTGATTACGTGTTGATGGATTTTACAAGGGCATATTATCAAAAGCTTGCAAAAATTTTAGTTAAGTGGATTTTAGATTTTGTTGGGTTTGGGAATATACAGTGAAATCATCATTTGATTGTGTTACTATACTTGATAAAACAGCTATAGTTAAGGGGTGTGAGTCAATTTCATTGGATGTGGTGGAATTATATGGATCAGTGGTTCAATCTAAATCTATTACAATTTTGAGAGATAAATTGTGTGTTAAAGAAATGCCACAGGATAAGATATCTTTCATTATAGATGTTTTAAATTGGATAAGCAATGATATTGTTGCAGCACATAGTAGTAACTTATATAGAATGGAAAAAGGATAGCCAATGGGTTTGGCTGTAAGTGGATTATTAAGTAGTTTGTTTGTAGATAATGTAGAACAGCAAATTGTGCATCCCATATTAGTAAGAAATGAGAACACATTGTATTGTAGATATGTAAATGATGTTTTAATATATGGGCAACCAGACATTATAAAACAAATTTTTGATAGTTTGCGGAACCATGATGGTTTAGTTTAGTTTAGACAATAGAAAGAAAAGACAATTCTAGTATTAAATACCTGGATTTGCAAATATCAAGGGTGGATGATAAATTAGTATATAAAATGGTTGTAAAACATATAGATTATAGAGGTTATATTCATCCAACATCTAATGTTCCTTTAGTACACAAATTAGCTGGTTTTTGAGCTTTTTTAACATGTAATCAATGACTGTGTTCAAATGAAATGTATAAGAAAGATAATATAAAATATTATATGTAAGATTTTATACAAGTGAGTTATAATAAAAAAATGCTATTATCTATTGTATTGAAGCATTATACACAATGTTATAAGTGATCATATAAATATGAATAATAAACCATGGATGTCATTAGCTTTCATTCCCAATATTAATAAAAATATAATAAAAGTTTTAAGTCAAGATTTCTGATTAGCATGGAGAACTCCACCTAACCTTAATAGATTAATAAATAATTCTAAAAAAGTAATAAATGAGGTGAATAAAAGAAGTGTTGTATACTCTATTAAATGCCCACAAATAAATTGTAGTGCAATATATGTTGGAGAAACCAAAACAAATATTAAATATTGCCTTCAACAACATAAATATATGCATAATAGATCAAGAGAAGATGTTACAGTTTATTCAGCTTTTTATGTTCACCAAAATAGTACAGGCCATATATGTAGTCCAAAGGATTTTACAATATTAATGCATGAAAAACATGATAAAAAACATAAGATTAAAGAATCGTATCTTATACAAAATTCATCTTGTGCTATGAATTCAAAATTAACCAGCTTTCTGATTAGTTGTTCCTGGCCAATACAATGAAATGTTGAATTCATCACCTAGAAGAAAATAGATTTTTTACACTGCCTTTATAAGGACTTAAGAGTTGAAAGCACTTGACAATAATTATTTAGTTATTACTTTATTTATATTATAGAAACTCTGTTTTAACAAGTGGTGAATTGTTATATTATATTTATATATATTTTTGGTAGACTTAAAGTTGCAAATAAAGCCTAATTTTTTTGATTTATAATTAAAATTAAGATTGAAATGTTAAATTATTAACTAAAATTTTCACTAAATGTGGATGGAAAAAAAGTTAAATGTGAAAGAGTTAAAATATAACTATTTTGAAAACAACGGCCTTCCAGGATGTCAGAAGGATGTCATCATTTTTATAATTATATGCTAACCAAAACTAAATGCAAATATGGTATGAGAGCATCTATTTTTTCCCCTCACTAAATATCACATTTCAATCATGAATTTATATACTGTAATCACATTTTCTTCATGATTTAAATATTATTCCTTTCAGTTCTGTATGATAGTTAAAAGCACATGTACTGATTTTTTTCCGAGTGTTTTTATCTTCAAAATTTTATTCCATATATCTTTTGTAAAATACTGCTTGCAAAATTACTTGCTTTGAATAAAATTCTTGTAATTGAATTAAGTCTCTTAAATATAATGAAGGAATTACTTTCTTTATATAAAATGCTTAGTAAAAAAAATTACAAAATTTTTTTTTTTTTTTTTTTGAAAAATATGCCCTCTAACAAAGAAATGTTTAATTTGAATATCACATGTGAGCATTACATACGTTTATGGATTTTATATATAAGATTAGAGTAGCATCCTTTTGAGTTATATTATGAAATTAAGATGTGGTAAACACATTTCTAGTTATGGCCAGATAGTAACTAAGTTCAATATTATAATAAGTTATTCTTGCTTTCCTATTAATTTGTGGACATGGCAATGGCTGTGTAAGTTTTTGATTTCTAATAATGGTATTTTTATTTAATATGTTTTATGTTAATCCATATTTGTTATATTGTTGGTTTCTATCCCTTATAGTCTATTAAACATTTTTAAAATTAAAATTCTGAATCAGATATACACTTTGTTCTTTAAAATAAATTTTGTAGTGGGGAATAAATCTTTATAAATGTGTGTGCATTTTATCTGGTATGTTATAGTCAAAGTTTTTGCTTTAAGATCTGAGTTAAGTAAGCAAGGAATGTGGGTTAAGATTTGAGTGGAAGAGTAGCAGAGAATAATGACATTAGCCATAAGAAATGTTTAAAAAAAATAAATGCTGGATTTTCATAATATATACTTTTCTCCACATAAATATAGTACTCTCAATATAAAGTATATGAGTTATGCAACATGAAAATGTGATGCTGTGATTCACACTATCTTAATTTGAGTGATATATACATGTGAAAAATTAAATCTTATTCAGACACAGAGATTGGTATATCAATAAAAGATGAAGCATATAGTTGAAATAACTTCTTATCCACAAACATTTTGGCACATAAATTGGAGCATCAACAGGTGACTATATATATGTAAGTAGTTACTTCATTGCTACTTAACCATCAGAATATATATATATATATATATATATATATATATATACACACACACACACCGCAATTCAATTTACAAGTAGTACACGTCTTGCAACACACAATATTGATTTAATCATTTATTATTTTTAGAGGTTACTGCACTACTTTAGCACATATGCAGATGTTAAATTGTATTAAAGATCAATATGTCAATCCTAATTAATTATACATTCATGGTTATTATTGATTAAATGCCATCTCCCTTTTTATATAATGCAAACAGTTTTTATTATATTCGAAACTATTACTTAACACGTACATACTTCATGCATGTCAACTAAAGACATTTAGGCAAAACATATCTCACAGTTTAGTCTTTAATATCATTATTTATTTGTATGAGGAGCAAGAGCATTATGAAGTAATATATATATATATATATGCTTTAAAATAAAGTTTTTATGGGCAACAGATTTATTATGCCGGTTTATCCATGTATAGTTAATATTGTTACTATATTGGCATTATGCAGATTCATTCAAGTATAATTAGCAATGGCATCACACCAACATTTTGGCAGGATTGCACCTAACATCAACTCAGTAAGAGACATTACTTTTGAAACTTTTATAGAGACATTTCAAGCAAAAATATTTTGAGCAAAATTAAAAATTCAGGCAGTCAAAATCAAAAATAGATTGTTTATTTATTGTTGGATGAACATTTAATCTCATTCTACATATTGCTTATAGCAGCTGTACAATAGTTTTTAAAAATAGAATTCCTCACTCATTTAGTAGCATGTACAATCCAGCTGAAATGCCAGTATAATAGCATTGTTAATTATACATGAATAAATGTAAATAATATATATTGTGTGTATATATAATATTAAGATATTGCAACTATATATATATATATACATATGAATTTAACAAACTGCATTTGACATATTAGAGTTTTTATTCTACCTTTAAAACAATCATTTTAAGTAATCAATCCTCTGTTAAATTATTTGTATGCAAATTATTGTTTTTCATGAATAGAAAATCTCTAAGAATAATTTAGAATGAATGACATGTTAGACATGCTGTAAATTTTATTTATTTAAGCTATTTATAAAGTTAATACACTTTAAGTAATGCTTTTAAGAATGACATTTAAAAAAGCTTTATGGTTTCTACAAGATATAATTTGTTAAGTTGAATCAATTTGTTTGCATAAAAACCATTTACAAATACTACTCTATATAAACATATATTATTATCACAGCTATATCAAGACTAGGTTTGAATATTTGCAAACTACAGTGATCTTTGTCTTATGTTCTTATTTTTGTTTTTGTAAACATTTAAAAAGATAGAAATCATCACTGATTAATGTAGAAAAGTATTTATACAAAGCCACGTGATTTATCATATTTCATTATTCTGCCAATAGCGCTCTTTTTTTTAAATACAAAGAAAAATAAGAGTAAGACTAAATATAGTAGCTACCAGAAATAATGGCTTATTGATGCAGCACTGGCTCATAATTAGTATTGTATCTTGTTCAGTCAAGCTTTGAATATACTGGAGTTTTAGATATTATCACAAATCATACCCTTATTGTAAAGTTAATATTCAACTTATTACTAAGTTTCTAATTGACTTTTCAATAAGAGTAAAGTCTCCAAGCTTTGAGTATTTGAAATAATAAGTTTTGTTGGTATAATATAGTAATAAATATGCTTCATGTAACCTGCTTAACAGTTAAGACCTTCCATGCCAGACAGCTTTTAGAACCATAATTATCTCCCATAAAAATAGGAAGCAGAATATTGATAATATAATAAGATTATTAATGAAATGGTTTTGCAAATAGCAAACCCATTAAGTAATGAATAAAAAAATAAATAATATCAATGGCTATTCTATTGCCATTTATAAAAATTGGGATCTTATACTCCTGCATAAAATACAAGATTCAATTTAAAATATATATATATGAAAAAGAAAAACAAGTTTTATATACCTCAACCCTGTTCTAACCTTTAGTGTACATATCAGGCATGATGTGATAGTAGCTCTTAGGGTGAGATATAAATACTAATTATAATAAAATATACACTCAGTAATCTGATTTATATTAACAGATTATAAATTAAGCAAGATCCTGAACATGGCTATTTCATTATCATGCCAATGAATGTCAAAGGGTTAATGGCTGCATAGCTTTGAAAGGGCATGAATAATACACATCTTTGCATGCCACTCCCAGACAGAGAAAATTCCTGACTGGAAAAATATACAACCCCCAAACCATTACCTAACATATAACAACTCTCTAAGGCCTGATAAAGTTATATCACATTTGCTCGACTCAGCCCTCTTATCTCAGGTGATATAAAAAAAATTTAAAAAGTCACTCACAGAAATATATTTATTTGTGTCATATTTTCAGAAATGGAATAAAATAAATATCATGCATACCACTAAATAAATTATAAAATACTTATTTCACATATCAATTAATATGTTTTAAATCCCATTTTCCCATCACCATTTGCATAAATAAAAGAAAATAAATAATTTAATCCATTTCCCTTAGTTAATTGATAAAAAATGTTTGAATGAAGTGGTCTGAGTTCTTTACCCACGTGTAGATATTAGCAATAATAATAATAATAATAATAATAATAATAATAATAATAATAATAATAATAATAATAATAATGATGATGATGATGATGATAATAATAATAATAATAATAATAATAATAATAAAAAAATGAGATCATTAAATATTCAGTTGTACATGTATCTCACTTCTGCATTCATTCCACAGTTTAATAAAATTTTAAAATAGTGCATTAACATACATTTAAACATATCAAGAAATAAAATAATACCATCCTTTTTATGCGCATTGACTTAACTTAGTGAATATGCATTTAAATGATTTGAGCATAATTATTGTACAATGTAAGATGCACATACTCGTCTTACAATTTATGTACATTTTAAAACAAATGTAGAAGAATGACTGACTTAGGAATCCTGCATGTAGTGGATAAATGACTTACATACATGCACTACTGAAATTTAAATTAGATTTTAAAACTGTGATATAATGTAAATATATAACTAGTAAAAAAATATAATATTAAAAGGGTTGAACAAATTTTAAAGCACACAAAAAAATAATATTAAAGGTTGAAACAAGTTTTATCCTCCAGTGTCTTGGGACTTCATCAAGACTTGGGTCTCTGAATGTGCTATATACCTCTGTTCATCAGGGTGGCAAGGACTTCTTTATTTTACTATGGTGGTTGATGATCTTCATCATCAATATCTGCTGGATCTGGATAGCTACATTTTAATGGCTTTGGAAGGAGCTGGATGGGTATAGTGAAGCTGGCTTCTACCCCATAATCATCTTGTTGGTTGGTGTAGGAATGGTGTTCATTTGGCGATTATTAATACTGTGGCAATCAGACAAACATTGCTCTTTCTTGGAAATGATTCCATGAAGACTTGGATCTAGGCTCTTTCTTGACAGATCATGTCTTTTAAAGTGAGCCTGAATGTGAGGCAAGCACAGCATGTAACTGACAGTGATAGGAACTCTTCAGCCTTTCAAGATTTTGGCAACTTAACTCTCCCCAAAATGACTGTGCTCTCACTATTTAATTTTTAGGTCTGTACCCCATAGCTATGATATTCTGCATAAGTAACCTCAGATTTAGTTGGGGTCATGAAATATTGGCAGGAAGTAAAATATAATATTAGTCAGCCTACAATGGTCATGCAAGATATCTTCTAAAATGGCTTAACTTGGTTTTTCAATCTCTCTAGTTAAAAAGCATAATAGGAATCATAATCTCTTGAAGTCTCTCCAGAAAGACGAATTAAAATAAGAAACAAAATAATCTCTTGAAGTCTCTCTGGAAAGATGAACAAGAACAATCAGAGGAAGACAGAATTATGAACACCCAGCTTAGGTGAACAGTATATATAGCACCTCCATTACATGGTCAATTTGTTTACCCCCTTTGAATCCATTGCCCCAAGCTTATATCTTGGTGGATAATTGATTTGAAAATAACTTATATAGTTTCTTTCATACAGAATATTATTTTTAATTAATTTTACAATATTTTTAATTTAACTTATCTGGACAACTTAGAGCCCTAATTGATAACATCAGTTTCAAATTTACATACAAAGAAAAAAAATTCCTTTGCTATAGATTAAAATTTAACAAGATTTTCTATCTCTCTTGGCATCTGAAGTCTCTGCCCTGCTTTGTTAGTAAAAATAAGAGTACAAAACAGAATGGCTAAAAATACATTAGTGCATTTTTATTTTTGGTAGCACAATGGCCACCTGATTTTCCTTCTAAGGTATTCATTTATTAATAACATTCTCACAGCATCTGCGCAATTAGCTTAACAGGCTGTCATTCTATTGTAATTAATGGATTACTAAAAAATCTGCTAATTAAAAAAAAATACATTGACATGTTGGAACATCTACAATTACTTTCTAATTATTTTATCTGTTTTTATTTCCTTTAAAACATGTTCCAACTTGTAAACAACTTTTTACAGAAAAAAAAAATCAAAAACAATATAAAATTATAAATGTAATACTTTTTCATTTATTAAAAAAAAAAAAAAGAATCAAAAATATTGTAGGCATATATAATATAACATTATGCATCAATTTACTCTTTGAGAAATTAATATTTTTGCATGTGTGTGTGTGGGTAAGAAATATATACACAGACAACTTCATCTATTTTATACACTTTATATAATAGCTAAATATAATTAATGTACATAACTGAGCTGTAGATTCTCTACAGCCACCTTGTGTATGGTTACTCATAGAGTGACCAGCACAATACCCCTTCCTCTGATGAGATGTTCAAATGGGATTAATCATTTAATGTCTACACTAACACAAAAACAAAAAAATAATATCTACAGTTGAAAATTTACTTTATGTCCTATCTATTATAGCATGGCAGATATAACATCTGATCACCAGAGATGCAAACCCTTGTCCCCCAAGCATTAATATGACAGGCCAAGACCCCATAATCCTACTGACCCCAAAGTTCAAAACAACAAGAAACCCAGAACATTGGTCTAAAGTTCCCTACTTCATCCAGAATTTTGTGACAGTAAAAAGTATTTAAAGAACAAAAATCAAATGGATGCATCCATGCTCAATCATTTGGAGTCTTACAGGATCTTTTGTATCATTATATAAAGAGAAAAAGGTCTCTCCATTTTCAAAGAGTCTTATGAGTTTAAAACCTTAGTAAAATGCACACATGCTCATGTCTTTTGAGGCTTACAGAGTCTTTTGCATTACAAGGCAGTGGTCTGAGAGAAATAAAAAAAAATATTTTGTCTTTTTTTTTATTCTCTGCAAATGTAGTACCAGCCACTTTTCCTTGACAGAGCATACAATGTCATATAGCCACAAAAATTCCACACTACATAAAAATCTCCAACCAATCCTCTGAACCCTCATTATCTCCAATCCTAGAGTACAGGAAACACTGATACCGACTGACCTATCCACACAACACTTGGAAACTATTGGTCCACCCCTACAACTTTAAAATGACAAGACTAACTGGCTACAACTATTGTCTACTCTTAACCATTACTTTTACTATCCCCTGGCTTAGACAAAAGTGGCCTGTATCCTCTACCCTTTCTGTATTTCTGTCCATGGTCATTAAACCTACTTCCTGTATAATGGATATCTTTTTCTGGACTTCAATTTTTAGACCTCACTTTCCTATGGCCCTGGGTTTGTTCATATTTTTTTCACTTCAATTCAGAGAGTTTTTTCCTGAGATTTGTCCATGGGTTTACCTTGCTGTATGTTCCATTGAACTAACATTTGCAGGGAGCAGCATTTGTTCAATCAAAAATGGTAAATTATGCTGGATGGTTTTAACAATCTGTCCCTCTGATGTGTGGTAGGCATTTAATGTCCTCAACTTGGCCACCTGCCTTCTAAAAAACTTTGTATAGCTTTCACCACCACCCACTTTCTACTTCTCTTACATGATCTGGTACAAAATTGTTTCTTGGTGCCCTTCACTCCAAAAGTTTTATAACAGTGCATCTTTATATTCATCAAATGTTCTGGGGTGGTGTAATAATGACCCACCATATGTATGCATCACCCAGAAGGTGACTGCATGTGACATTCAACTGACTTGTTTCATCCATTTTATTTATACAAAAATATTTTTCCAAACTATTTAGATGTTCTACAGAGGTCTCCCTGGTTTGCCCTTCGAATACCCTAATCTTCAGGAACTGATTTATGTTCACTATACTTGAGTAACTCTTTCCTTCCTCTATTGTCTTTTGTACTGATTCATCTAATCTACTTTTTTCTATTTTACCATGTTTTTGTTCCTGGCCATTCTTATTTTTAGCTGTATTTGCTTCACCTCCCTCTATTACTTTATCTTCCCTATCACTTATATTCAATTCACCCTTATTTATATCACTATCCCTCTTGTGTTGGCTCTCTACCCTCTGAACTCTTGTTTCTATCTGTTTCATTATTTCTTTATTTAAATTGTCTATTCTTTGAGATATCTCTCCCATCTGTCTTGCCACATCTCTTCTTATGTCTTCTGTCTGGCATGGTACCTTAGCCAGCTCTTCTTTCACACTTCACATAAACTCTTCCATTAGTTCTCTTAATCCTTCATTTTCTCCTTTGGGTTTTACTATGCTTTGCTGAATACTGTCTACTTCTATACTACTCTCAAGATTTTCATTAACCTGTTGCTGCTCCAATTTCTTGGAGTGCAACCTTGTCCGCATGAATAGATATACTATTTATCAGTATACAGTACTTAATTTGCATATTTATTTTACATGACTAAAACTATAATTATTGCTTTCAACCATAAAACTGTTTATCTCACTATTTATTTCACTTACTACTATTATATTCTTATATTATTGCTATTCAAATAGTCTGTACACCACGCACATAGCTTTTCCATATTCCATTCACCATTAATCTCTCCACTACTATGCTCCAGCTGTACTATTTTACATACTTTTATTTTATATTTAAAAAAAAAAAATCTAAATAGAAATTTTATTCTAACGCTATTATTAAAAACTTTTTCTGAGATTGCTCTTTTTTAAATTAATACATATAATATATTTTCTTACTAAAGTCCTATGCCCATTTTTACACTTATGTGCTATTTATATACATGCACAAAATCTCTTTTCTTTCAACAATTTATTTATTTCAAATATATGATAAACTTTTTTTAAAAAAAAACTTCCAATTTTGCAAACTTTTTTTAAAAAATTAATTACATTCAGTGGCCGTGGGTTTTTTCTATGCTGGCTGTGTTGGATAAGGCACCATCTTGGGCACCAAAATTTCTCCTGTACTTGCCAAACATCAACCCTGTTCTAACCTTTAACATACATATCAGGCATGAGATGATAGTAGCTCTTAGGGTGAGATATAAATACTAATTTTAATAAAATATACACTCCACAATCTGATTTATATTAATTGATTATAAATTAAGGAAGATCTTGAACATGGCTATTTCATTACCATGCCAGTGAATGTCAAAAGGTTAATGGCTGCATACCTTTGAAAGACTGTGAATAATACACATCTTTGCACACCATTCCCAGACAGAGTAAGTCCCCGACTGGAAGGATATACAACCCCCAACCCATTACCTAACATATAACAACTCTCTAAGGCCAGATAAAGTATTATACCATTTGCTAGACTCAGTCTTCTTATCTCAGGTGATATAAAAGAAATTTAAAGTCGCTCATGGAAATATATTTATTTGTGTCATATTTTCAGAAATAATAATATTTTAATTTACCCATCTAGTGTTTAATTGGGTTCTATTTAGTTATATTACAGTTGAATTCTAAATAAAAAAAATGCATGAAAAATCTTATTAAAATTTTTTATACATATATTGACAAAAATTGTCTTTTTTGCAAATACCTAATTGAAAAATAAATTAGTGTGTGTGATTTATGCTATTAAAAAAGAATGCCATACAAATAGTAAGAATTACACCATCAAAAAATTTGAATCTATTTTAAATAATCCAAAAAAATACTCGTAGTAACTAAAAAAATTGTTTGGTAATGTTCCAACACAAAAATTATTGGTTGAATTATTTAATTTATCTAACAGAAAAAAATAATATAAATTATAGAACTAAAACAGAAAAATTTTCATTAATATAATGAAAATTAATTTCTGGTGTCTATTTTATGTAAAAAAAAAAAAAAGAAAGAAAAGGAATTAAATTCTAATTAAGGTTTATTTTCATCTGTGCTTGTAAAAACACTATTGTTGAACTGAATTATCCAAATTTTTATGAAAATGTATTTTTAAATCTTTTTTTTCACACCAAACATGTATTTATAATCACTATCAATAACTATAAATACTAAGCACATTTGTTTTATAGAGTATTGCTAACAGGACTTTTTGTTTGTTTAGACATTTAGTAATAAAAAAACGCATAGTGAGAGAATCTTATAATGACCATCAGATTTACCATATATTACTAGAAATCCATAGAGTATCATAGTTTTCCTGAAGTTTGACCATATAGCTGTATGATATAAATCCAGAAGCTGTTAGTTATAATTTAGTCAGTGCAATTCCCTCAATAAAACCAGTCATCACCTAAGTTATTCACACATGAAGCAGTTGAATGTATACATATATACAAAAAAAATAATTCTTACTATCTAGTTTCATATCCAAACACTACTTATTTATTTATATATATATTATATTTAATGTTTTCATGGTTATATGATGAAAACCTCATTCTTTACCTCACACCAAATTTCATTATTATTTGAGATCTAAGAGTTTTTCTTTGAAAAGTTAACCTTGACAATGGTGGGTGTTATTACTTTGAAATGTTGGGAATTAATCAAAATTAACACACCATTTAGCTCTTATATATAAATATACATAAAAGAATGAAAACAATTATCATTATAAATACAATGATGAGCTATATACACATGAAGTATAGTATTTAAAATATAAGAATAAAAACAAATGCAATAAAAATGCATTACTAAAATATAAATTTGCTTATCTGACTTAAGAAGAAAAGCCATTTTTTCATAAGAAGGCAAATCTGCATAAATTCATTGTATAAAACTAATGGCTTTATAAAATGGGCATTGGAACTTATTAAAAAAACATTTTTGATCCACCATGATACCTTTAATTATAATCTGAGAGAAATTTATCAAAGTTAAAAAAAATCATTTGTCTCAAGAACAATTATTAACAGTGGAAAAAGTTTTTTAGAAAGATTTACAAAACTAGAGAGTTTCCAAATTAATTTGGTTTTAAATCCTTTTTAGAAAGAACATGATTGACTATTGTGTATATTTATTTAACTTGAATGCTGATGGTTAAACAAAACTATAGGCGTGTTGATTACATGTAAACTAATACAGGATTTAAAAATGATGTATCTACAATCATGAAATAAAAATTCATATAACATTACAATACTCCTCAAAAAAAACTAAAATTTTACTAAAATTCTTCCATCTTTCATCTATTAATAAATAAACCTTTTTTGTTATCATTGCATGCCTTTTTTCTCATTTATGTATTTTTAAAATTTGTTCTGTATTTATTTAAAAGAGCTGAAATTAAATAGTATCTATTTATTAAATTAGCACTATAACATGTTAATATATATATGTAATTTGTTAATAACTTCTTACTTAATAATTTAATTTTAATTATTATTTTATTTATTCAATAAATTTGCCATATATTTAATTAAGATACAAGAGTGGATGTAGAATGTACAGTAGTAAATGCATCACTTACTTTAGAACTATCTACTATTTGTTTGAGTAGTCAGTGGATATCAAACCCTACATACTGTTATAAATTTTTCATCTCCAGATCATCTTCTGGATTTAAACTTTATATGTGAAGATCAAGATTCAATTCTGGATCTTATGCACTTATGCAACTAGAATTTACTCTTCGATCATTTTGAACTCAAGTTAATGTGTTTGAGGAAAATCAACTTTCTCATAAATGTTGAGTAATTTGGGGCATTACTATGATACTGCTATCACTTTCTGCTATTTTATGGTTGTGTACAACATCAATACATCACACATTTTTTGCACAGAAATTATTTTTAAAATTATTGGTTTAAAAAAATCTGAAGATGTCAGTATCATACAGACCTCATACAAATATCATCATCAATTTAAATATAAAAGCAAGTCAACAATGCCTGATTGGTTGTGTCATATTACAAAGAAACCATCAGCATCACTGATTGGTATATTATTCAGCCAGTCATTTCAAAATTGTTTTATTGAATAGTATTTCCAAAAGAAAACTGTAATATTTAATAATAAATTTACATATTTATACATTTATTTATGTACATATTTATAAAATTTTCATTTTTAAAAAGACAAATTATAAAAGCATAGTTAGAAGTAAAGTGGGAGCTGTTTTTAATAACTAACAAGAATTGCTTTTATAAATGATGGTAAAGAAATTTTTTGAAAATTTTTTTGAAAAATTTTAATTATAACAAATATCAATAATTATGTGCTTATAATACTCTTAAAGAAGTTATATATATATTACTAAATTTATTTGAAGCTTAGCACTTTCAAAGCTCTATGGCTTCATAATCATAGCTGTGTGTGGTTGATAGTGATGAGGGGGAGTATTCAAATTTATGTTAATGAGATGTTTTGGTATTTTATTTAAAATATTGTTTGAATTAGTTTGTCCATCTCTTTAAAATGGTAAAACAGGTGTCCTTTCTATTAATTGATTGGGTGTCATTATTTATGAAATATGCCTCCTTTATTTTGCACCTATGGTCATTACTCTCTTTGCACACTATTCTGGGGTTGGTGGGTTCAAATCTTTGTCCATTTTGAATTTTTAAGACATTTTCATTCTTTTACAATGACCCAGCTAAAATTCATTTTCATTTTTGAAATGGAATTCAAATAAGAATTATTTCACTGAATAATTTTTGATGAATCGATAATATTACAATCCAATATGAAAAGAGCAAATATCATTGAAATTGTCACTAAGGTCTTTTAAATAAGAGTGGAGGAGTTAGGCTTTAAATAGCTTAAGTCACTTATATAATTATTTAAATGACTTCAAGTTAGTTTTTATACATTTTAGAGACCTTAATTTTATGGTCTGAAAGGAATTTTGTAGCACTATATTGGCTGCTATTCATAGATTATTCAAACTTCAAGTAGATAGTTGCAGAATATGGAGAAGATAATTATTCTTCAAAGTAAAAGAATAGTAACAAACATCCAAGAAAAGTATTCGATGATGAAATTAATAAGTTGTTTTCTTTGGAGAGATAAACTTGATTCACATTACAAAGATTATTCCAAAGATATTCTAAAGAAAGATGATAGTAATTGTTTTCATTGAAGAGTTATGGCTAAGAACTGGATGCATTACAACGCTACAATTAAAAAAACTGATTGAAACAGTCAGATAAGATTGTATACAAAACTAGAAAACAGCAGACAAAGTTGTCGAATAGAAACTTAAATATCAATATTAAAAGCATAAGGATGTATTTGTGTATCACAGGTTCATTTGGGTAACCACCATGAACTACACCTTTATTTTTTGTTATTTCTCTTTATTTTTCTGGAGTTAGAGTACTCATATATATATATAGTTAAAAGCAACTTCCTCTAATTATAATAATGATATTCATATATACATTGATAAATAAGTAAAATTAATTTATGTGTATGTTTATTTATTAAAAACTAAATGCAAAAACTCTTTTATTATTATAATTCATTATTGTTTGCTTTTTTTTTCTTTATACATATAAATTATAATTAGAAAACTTTCCTCTATACATTAAAATTAGTGTTATTTTTATTATTATTTAAATCATAACGCAAATGAGATTATCTTTATTTATTTCTATAAACTAGAATAATTGAAACACTTTTTAGAACTAATCAGAAAATCTTTTTTTTTTTAAAAAAAAAAAAAAGACTAATTAATTCACATTTTGAAAAAAAAAAGAAAATCTATGTACATCTATTTTTAAATATACTTATTAAGTAAAACTATTTAATAATGAAAATTACATTAATGATGCATCATTTGTTTTCAAATCAATGCTTGTAAAAATATTTACAATAAAAACATCAATTCTTAGAATGACATACTACTAGGTTAAATAAAAAAAAAAAAATAGCAACATTGCAAACTGCATAGCATAGTTAAGTATAGTAAAATAATTGTTATATTTAGTGAAATGAGAGTGCTTAAGTACTTTAACTAGATCATTTATGAAAATATAATATCCAAATTCTGAGTTAAAAACTACATACAAGACTCACAGGACCAATTCAACAGGATCTCTGTTTGGTAGTTATGCCAAGCCCTAAACATTACTAACCACAAATGAGAATAGTCTAAACAGATTTTATTTGTTTTTTGTAGAATATAAAAGATGAAATGCAAATAATTATTAAATGTGATGCTCTTAGCAGTCAATAAGCACACATATAATTATATTCTGAATAGGCAGGAAATTAAAATATTATAGGATTATTGTCAGAGTAATATATTTTCAATTTCTTAGCTTTTATTTAAAATATATATTTATCAATCCTTTACAAAAACAATTATCAGCTTTTTTTTTTATAATTTATAATTTTTAACAGATTCTCAGCATAGTTTGTGGCAGTGGTCAAATGGTAAACTCTGGAACTTAAGGTCTACAGATCTTGCCCAGCTCTGTTATCTCCTGTGTTTGAATGTTTTATAACCTTCTGAATCATTCAATTATTATGATTGTTATTCAAAAAATAAAAACATACAACATGTATACTAAGAAAAATGTAATACTTTAACAACATAGTATGCTGAGCATGCTTCTGATTAACTGGTAGTCATATTTATAGCTATAATTATCCAAGAAAATGTTGACATTTACAGACAAATTACAATTTTCTTGGATAATTATTGATATGAATATGACTACTAGTTAGTCCGAAAGCATGCTCAGCACACTATGTTGTTAAAGTATTAAACAAGCTTTTCTTAGTATGCATGTTGTATGTACTTTTTTTGGTACCGATATAATATGTGCTCAATGCCATTTTGGATTTTATAACTCACCCAAAATCCCTGCTGACACATTCAAGTGATAAATGACATTGATTATCAATATTTGTTTTCAAAAATGGCAGTTATAAAATCACAAATTTCATCATCAATTAAAAAATCAAATTGCAAAGTTTAATTGTCATCAAGTATTAAAAAATCAAAATCCTAATTTTGATCAATATTTAACATTTAATAAAAAAAATCAAATAATGTGAATAAATACTTTGCATTAACATACATTATCAAAATTTAAATAAATCTTTTAAAAATCAAAATGCAATTCATGTTTGTTATAAGCTTTTGAAAGAAATCAAAAGGCAATTTACATTTTCTACTTCTAAAAAAAAAATAAAAAACCTAATTAACCTACTTTTCATTAATATGCCAAAAGATTATAACTTATAAAATACGAAATACAGCATATTATTTTTACAAATAATTGGCTTTTTGTTTTTTCTTATCAGAAATTCTGTTTGCTACTGTTGATCACTTGAGGATTTTCTTTTAAAGTAATATAAACTCCACAATCTTATTAATATTGTCTTTAGTAGTTAGCTAATACATATTTAAGAAGTATATGCACTTGTGTTGACCAAAAAGTAGTTTAAGATTTTTTTTCAATACTTTGTTTCTTAACTGGAAAATAAAGAGCACAGATTAATTTAAATTGGCTAGATGATTACAAATACATTAAATTTAAAAATAAAATATGCTTGTTGATAATCAATTTCATTTATCACTTGAATGTGTCAGTGGGGATTTTGAGTGAGTTATAAAATTCAAAATGGTGATGAATGCGTACTATATTGGCACCCTTTTTTCTTTAATTATATTTTTCCAAGAAAGGCTTTAAAACATTGAATTACATTATTATTATTTATTTATTTATAAATATGGAAGGCTGCAGAAAGGAGTTTGCTATTAACTGTAAGGAGACCCTTTGATTCCTCTTGGAGGCCTTAAAGGAACCGAGCAGGGCAAATTCCTAATGTCCACTCCATACGTTCTTGTCGTTGCAGCTGTTATTACTATGTGATTATTCATATAGTATACGAACATGGATGGGCTGCTCACCAACACGCATTAGCCAGCGTGGTGAGTTTATTGGCTTTTTACCTCTGAGTTTAAGATCAAGAAACACCATGGTCTTTCTTCTCAGTGCCTGATAAGGCAGAATGAATGTTTGTGTAAATGATAAATATTTTTCCAATACATATATACAATTATGACAGACAAAAATAAAGCATGGCCCTTATTCCCAGGAGGCTGTAAAGTCACCAACCAAGGCAGCGGTTGATGGCCGAAGGCGGAGGGTGCTAAGAATCCCCTGATTGCGGACCCAGGCTGCCATTTGATGATGACTTTTTATTTAGGTACTTACAACTGCAGATCACTTTCAAGTGAAGGAAGATTGCAAGAATTAGAAGAAGAACTGTCTTATATTAAATGGGACATTATTGGACTTTGTGAAGTTAGAAGAAAAGGAGAAGAAACAATTGATTTAAAAAGTGGACATATACTCTATTATAAAGGCACACATATTGGAAATACAAGTGGAGTAGGATTCATTATAAATAAAAAGTGGAAGAACAATATTGTGGAGATTGATGGTGTATCGGACAGAGTGGCAAGATTGGTTATACAACTTAATAGCAGATACCAAATGCAGATAATTCAGGTTTATGCCCCAACAAGTTCTCATAGTGATGAAGTAGTAGAAGATTTTTATATGGATGTACAAAAGGCTTTTGATCAAAGTAAACAATATTTTAAAATTGTTATGGGAGACTTTAATGCTAGAATTGGTAGACAAATGAAAGATGAAATTGCTTTAGGTAATTTTGGTTATGGTAATAGAAATGAGAGAGGACATAGACTTGTGGAGTTTGCAGAAAAAGAAAAACTTTATATTATGAATTCATTTTTTGAGAAAAATGTTAAAAGGAAATGGACATGGAAGCATCCAAATGAAGGTACAGCAGAATTGGATTATATTTTGATTAACAGAAAATACATATTTCAAGATTGTAATGTTCTTAATAAATTTAACACAGGAAGTGATCATCGATTAGTAAGGTGTAAGTTACGTGTTAATGTAAAACTAGAGAGACAAAAATTATTAAGAAAAACAATATTTACAGTTGATATTCCTAATCTTCAGAAACATTCTAATGAATTTAAATTAGAACTTACAAATAGGTTTCAAGTGTTAGGAGATTTTGAACATGATTCAGATTTGAATGAAATTAATATGAAAATAACTGATACACTTTTAAAAACTGCAACAAACATAGCTGGTAGAAAAAAGCAGCAACTGACTAATAAAATTTCTACTGAGACTAGAGAATTTATGAAGAAAAGAAGGAATATGAAGATATACAAAAATGATGTATTAAAAAGAATTGAATATCTCGAATTTTGTAAAATGGTACGGAAAAGAGTTGAAAATGATATAAGAAAGTATAACTGTGAAATAGCAAGGAAAGCTGTAGAAGAAAATAAAAGTCTCAAAAATGTTAAACAACATTTTGGTATTGGTAGGAAATTTATATCTGCAATAAGAAAAAAATATGGAATTATTACTAAAAAGAGAGATGACATCATGAAATTGGTAGAAGATTTTTATCAAGAATTATATAGTAATAAAGAACAAGTACCTCCTATATCTATTACATCTTCCGAATTGCCCAGAATTTTAAATGAAGAAGTGAGACATGCAATTAAGTGTATGAAGAAAGGAAAGGCTCCAGGAAATGATGGAATTATAATTGATATATTAAAAGAAGCAGGTGAAGAAATAGAAACAATTTTAGCAAAGTTATATACCAAATGTCTAAATGATAAAGATGTACCAGAAGATTGGAAGAATGCAGTAATAATATTAATATTTAAAAAAGGTGATAAAGAAGATATTAGAAATTACAGACCTATCAGCCTTTTATCAGTTTTATATAAAATTTTTACCAAGATAATTACAACTCGTCTACAGAGAACTTTGGATTTCCACCAACCAAGAGAACAAGCTGGATTTAAAAGTGGTTTTAGTACAATAGATCATATCCAGGTATTGAGAGAAGTCATAGAAAGGACAAATGAATATGAGTTGTCATTATGTTTTGGATTTGTAGATTATGAAAAGGCATTCGATTCTATACACATTTCTTCAGTGATTAAAGCATTGGATCATCAAGGTATAGATCCAGGATATTGTCATATTTTAAAGAATATTTATAAAAATGCAACAGCAACAATTAGATTACATAATGATACTGGAAAAATCAACATTGAGAAAGGTGTAAGACAAGGTGACTCCATATCTCCAAAACTCTTTACAGCAGTGCTGCAAGAAGTATTTTGTGGATTAAAATGGGAAACTAAAGGAATGAAAGTAAATGGAGAGTATTTAAGTCATTTAGATTTTGCAGATGATGTAGTTGTTTTTGCAAATAATGCTTCAGAGCTGCAGGAAATGTTGCAGGAGTTAGCAGATGAAAGTAGAAAAGTAGGACTAAAGATAAATGCTAAAAAGACTAAAGTAATGTTTAATCGATTTGCTCAAAATATGAAAATAAAGATTGATTATGAAGAATTAGAAGAAGTTAACAGTTACAAATACCTTGGTCAGATTATTAATACAGATGGAAACATAATGGAGGAAATTAATCATAGAATTAAACTTGGTTGGAGTGCTTTTGGTAGAAATAACTTGATACTAAAAGTAAATATGCCTATGTGTTTGAAAAGGATGGTTTTTAACAAATGTGTTTTACCAGTTCTTACTTATGGATCTGAGACTTGGACACTTAATAGAAGAGCAATACAGAGACTTCAGACCACTCAAAGGAGTATGGAGAGATGTATGTTGGGAGTAACAAGAAGAGATCGAAAACGCAATGTATGGGTAAGACAACAAACAGGTGTTACTGACCTTATTGAAAAAATTAAAAGATTGAAATGGAGTTGGGCTGGACATATTGCTAGAAGAGATGATAATAGATGGACAATTGAAATTTTAAACTGGATTCCAAGAGATTGTAAAAGACCCAGAAAGAGACCACATGTGAGATGGATGGATGAAATAAGAAAATGTGCAGGGGTGTTGTGGAGAAGAGAAGCTAAAGATCGGAGAAAATGGATTAAACTTGGAGAGACCTTCATCCTGCAGTGGATTGATAATGGTTGATGATGATGATGAAATATGGAAAAGTATTAAATAAATTAACAAACTCAAACTTTTTAAGTCCTTGGTATTTTTCATCCTGGATTTATATAAATTCTCATTCTAAGGCAGATATCATCATATTTCAATCTGTTTTTAACAATTTTTTTTAAGTTCAATAATCTAAATAGTGATCAATATATGTTAATACAGAGGTGAAAAACAAGAGATCTTACATTTTTGCATAAAATTGTTTCCCAGAATATTTCTATATCTATTTTTTGTTGTTGTTAAAAAACCTTTATTAATAACAAACTATGTACAAATATTAACATATTTACAGTAAAATAAATGTGTGTTTCTTAAGTAATGATATGAAAAAAATGCAACATAATAATATGGGTAACACAATAAGTTATTTATCTCTAATTTAACACAATAAGTTATTTATCTCTAATTAAGTGTGATCCAAAATTAAAAAGTGTCATGTTTTAAAATCACATAATTATGATAACTAAGTGAAAAGAAAGTCTGAAAATTTATTTTCAAGAGTTAAATCTGATGAATAATGTTAATTGAAATAAATATTTAAATTATGAGAGATTGTTGATTGACAAGTTTTAGTCATGGTGTTGAGCTAGAAACTTGATCTCTAAGTTATATATTAAAAAAGAGCATTATATCAATCTTACAATATTTTTGAACTTAAAATTTGTAGATCTATTAATTTTCTCTTTTCTTTGTTTATCCAGAACTTATAATAAACACTTTGCAAATGAACAATTCATTAGAGCTATTCTAAAAAATATTATCTTTAATCTTATTTGGTGGACCAGTTTTTTTTCTTATTCATTTTTTTTCCTGCTTTGTTTCTATTATTTCACTTTTTTTTAATGCTAATCTGTATATATATATATTAAATCAAAGATTTTCATGGACCATAGATATAATGAAATATTATCTGTGTATAATTTACTGAAATATATATATATAATCCATATAAAAAGAATATAAAAATACTTCTTTATGTTGTTATTTTAAAATATAAAAAGTTTATTATAAGATATATAAAATATCTATATATACAATAAAAAAAAAACATGAAAATAACAAATTTTCAATAAAAAAGCTTTTTTCGATACATATAATTTGTATCCTTTTCAATATGTCTACTCACGATTACCGTAAAACATACATATAGCGACATCTATTTATAATACAACCAACAAAAAACAATTATTATCATCAATTATTTCATGAATACATACAATACAATACAAAAAATAAAAAATATAAAAATATATAAAATATATTCCTTCATTAATTATAGTATATTCATATATACTCAAAAACACAAAAAACACACAAAACATTAAAATATTAACATCCTTCTTATTTATCTATCCAATCATCTAATTTTAGCCAATTATTAGTCAAATTAATTGAACCCTTATAAATGTTCATACAATTATTACTATTATTTTTAATATAACTAGTTTCATATACTTTTCGCCTATTAACATTTTTCAAGTAATTTAATGCTAGTATATTTTTAGTACAATCTATTTTATGACCATATTCTAAATAATGTATAAACAAAGCAGATTTATCATCTCTCCTATTTATTGCAGCGTTATGTTCTTTAGCTCTTATTTCTAATTGTTTACTTGTATGTCCATAGTATACTCTTTTACAAATTCCACATATAATTTTATAAACCATACCTTTCTTATATTTTAAATCATCTAATATTTTATAGTTACCTATTAATTTATCTAAATCTTTACTGTTTGCCCAACCTATATTTGTATCTTTTTTACTATTTACATAATTTTTTAATAATGCATTATATATTTTAGGATGATATGAAATTTTTATCCATTTATTATCAGATTTGTTATTTCTATTATATTTATTTTTATAAAAAATATTATCTATACATTTACTTTTATAACCATACTTAATATATAAATTTTTAAATTGCTCTTTATGTAATTTAGCTATATTTCCATATGTATTATATTTGTCGTTTTTAATTGTGAAATTTTTAATAACTGCCATTTTTTGGGTCCATGCTTGTTGTGAATCGACAGCAATTATTTTCCTCACATTATCTTCTTTTATAAAATGATTTAATACAATTTTTTTATTATCATCTAAACTAAGCTCTATGTCTAAATATTTTATTTTTTGTTTAATTTCTGAAATTGTAAATTTTATATTATATATATTCCTATTAAAATCATTATACATATTATTTATTATTCTTTTATTACCAATTATTAGAGTATCATTCACATAACGAAAATAATGTGTTATATCCATATTAGATCAATTTATTTTTAACTATATTAATGTCTAACTCATCAATAAATATGTGGAATTTGTAAAAGAGTATACTATGGACATACAAGTAAACAATTAGAAGTAAAAGCTAAAGAACATAACGCTGCAATAAATAGGAGAGATGATAAATCTGCTTTGTTTATACATTATTTAGAATATGGTCATAAAATAGATTGTACTAAAAATATACTAGCATTAAATTACTTGAAAAATGTTAATAGGCGAAAAGTATATGAAACTAGTTATATTAAAAATAATAGTAATAATTGTATGAACATTTATAAGGGTTCAATTAATTTGACTAATAATTGGCTAAAATTAGATGATTGGATAGATAAATAAGAAGGATGTTAATATTTTAATGTTTTGTGTGTTTTTTGTGTGTTTTTGAGTATATATGAATATACTATAATTAATGAAGGAATATATTTTATATATTTTATATTTTTTATTTTTTATATTGTATTGTATGTATTCATGAAATAATTGATGATAATAATTGTTTTTTGTTGGTTGTATTATAAATAGATGTCGCTATATGTATGTTTTACGGTAATCGTGAGTAGACATATTGAAAAGGATACAAATTATATGTATCGAAAAAAGTTTTTTTATTGAAAATTTGTTATTTTCATGTTTTTTTTTGTTGTTGTATATATAGCTATTTTATATATCTTATAATAAACTTTATATATATATATATATTGAACCAGGTATCTTATAATAAACTTTATATATATATATATATTGAACCAGGTCTGCTGAATAAAAATTATCTTAACCAGGTATTAAATACTTAGTCATATAGCTTTAATCTCATTTGAAATCCATGGGAATGAAATGACCCTTCAAGCAGAGAAGTATAATACCATTGATGGTTCGTCCATCAATGGTACCTATAACCAGATTGAGGCTATACAATGCATAACCTACAATCACATTTCCAGACTGTAGCACTTCCCGAACTGCTGAATTCGAATCCCTACCATCAAAAGCACTTTATTTGTTTTGAGGATTAACCTCAAGTGCCAGTCAACCATAGGTTACATAGCCAGCATGTTTCAGATAATAATCACACAATCCAGTGCTTGAAATATCCCACAACTAGCTCAGACTCTTAATCAGATTCACTTAATACATAAAAATAACTATACACTAAATTAATAGTGATTGAGATAGAATAAACCAAATAATATTTAAGCAAACATTAATATTTATTCAAGCACACACAATATTTCACACTATAACAATAATGCATTTTACATAAGAAAATTTTAAATGATTACTTTAGTCTATACTTATAATAATTATTCGTTAAAGTTCATTCCATTTAAAATAAAGAGTCTAGACTGTGATCAGAATATATTTAAAAGTATCTTTACTTAGGTTTTCATTTATTTTATTTTCCAACCACTTGCCTTTTATTTCATCATCAATGGCTTCATGGCTTTGCTTCCAGGTTTCTGTCAATAATGTGTGTGAGAGAGAGTATGGGGCAGCTCTACTTCAGAATCTTGGCATTGGTTCCAGATATTGATTTAGGTGGGATAATTGATAGCTGAGGGCTTGTGGCATGAAGCCCTGTTAAACATTCCTATGACTTATGTAGCTTCTGCATTAATGTTGACTGCTGCAGTAATGACTGGTTTACTACTGTGGTACAATTTCTGAATATCTGCATGCATTCTTTAGAAAGAACCTAAACTGAACTGAATTACAGATTAAAGAGCAGAATGATCTAGCAGATTGCAGCCCCAACTAAAGAACAATAATCAAGATGTGAGTTTTATCCTTTTTTCTTTCCCATTGTTCATTTCCTTATTGTATTTTTAATTTTGACCATAATTTGAAATCTGTCTTTTAATTAATTTTACATTTCTGTTATCTTAATTTTTCATTCAGATTCATCTACTATCTCGATAAGATGGGGCGCATGGTTTTTTTTTTTATTTAATTCAATTGTGAGTTATAATTGTCTTTTATCAGCCATGAAATCTTTAACTAATCGCATTTTTAAACATTTTTATTTACAAATTTACTTTTTAGTCTGATTTCACCTTTGCTTACTTTTATACATTTTATTATTTATAAAAAGGAAATGCTGAGTTTTAAATCTTGTTACTTTTATTTTAGACTCGCCCCCCCCTTACCTGCTCTCTAATAATAAAAATTTTATTTTATTCTAAAAGAAAAAGATGTTGTAGTACTTTTATTTTTGCAAGTTTGCTTTTTTTAAAAAAAAAAAACTCTTTAAAGACATATATTATATTTTTCTTTCTATTTTACTATCTTTGCTTTTTTAAAAATAAATTTGATCATTTGTTTTTAAATGATAGCATATGTAATGCAGAATACATGTGTGTTTTTAACATATATATATATATATATTCGCAAAACACACATATATTCGCTAGCGGTACAATATATAAACCACCATCTCAACTAGATCACCGTAATCATAACTGGGTAAAAAATGTTATAAAATAATTGTAGAGCAACATTAAACACTGATATATAACAATAATGAACATTCTATTAATAGAAAATAGAAATAATAATTGTGAGAAATTATTTAGATTATTCAGTTTTTTTATAAAACAAATCCTAATAGAAGGTAATTTGCATGTGTCATCATGTTTGTTGATACAATCTGGTCTTTGATATATATATATATTCGATATACATGAATGTACCTGGATAATATTTCATGTTTGTTGATACAATCTGGTCTTTGATATATATATATATTCGATATACATGAATGTACCTGGATAATATTTCATTTATATATATTCACTGTGCAATGTATAATTAACTTAATGCTCTGGAAATAGGATTATTATTATTATTATTATTGAGAGAAGAGCAATAATGATTTTAAAATAGTTGAAAAAATTAAAAGACTGAAGTGGAGTTGGGCTGGACATATTGTTAGAAGAGATGATAATAGGTGGATAATTGAAATTTTAAACTGAATTCCAAGAGATTGTAAAAGACCCAGAAAGAGACCATATGTGAGATGGATGGATGAAATAAGAAAGTGGGTAGGGGTGATGTGGAGAAGAGAAGCTAAATATAGGAAAAGATGGATTGAACTTTGAGAGACCTTCATCCTGCAGAGGAGTGATAATGTTTGATGATGATGATGATGATTATTATTATTATTAAAGTAAAAATTTAAATAAAGGAAAAAACAGGAGTGGTTATCATTTATAAGATGTACAATATTCTTAATTAGTAAGTTTATAATAAGTTTACTAATTTATGGAGAATTCAAGACAACACATAAATCTTGGATAAATGAATGAAATAGCTTTTATTAGTTTATCTGTGTGTGACAATACTTTTCTAGGACAGCAATCAGATTAAAAAGTGTAAAGAATTTTGAGGATAGACTGTAAATGACTATTTTAAATATAGTCAGCAAGATGAACTTTGTTCTCTGAAATTTTCAACCCTAAAGAAACATTTTGTGGTAATAAATATGCTATAAAAGATACTATTTGGAAAGCAATCTGGGTCACTGGAAGTCATTATTCCATTGCTAAACTGTTATCTTGATTGAAATCGCATTAGTATATTTTTTACCTTTTTTAGAACCAAGTGAAAGGGTTATTTGTCAACAGACTATAATGTATTTTTTTTAAAAAATCACGCATTATAATTTAATATAGTTTTTCAAATAATGCACTGAAATATGAGAAAAGTTTATCTATCATTCCATCATCATACAATATTTTTCAAACATTATTTTTTATTATGTACATGGGTTTGTATATGGACTGTTATAAAGATATCTTCACAAAGCCTTTTATCAACAGATTACATAAATCCTAGATTGACAAAATAAGCTTATTGTTAAAAAGAAATGTTTGTATTTTCAAGACATTTATATGAATTTGTAATTCTGAAATGGTTATTTATTTTGAATTCTTTTTTTTTATTATTAAATTTACTCTGCATCATCATCTTCTCCATTTCAATTTTCAGAAGGATAAAATGGCATCATGTAAAGCATTCCATTGTCTTGATTTATACTTGGTCATTTTGAGCTATATATAGGATCTCACAAAATTATTGACAGATGAATTTCCTAATCTGATCTGTCCATTGTATTAGGAAGTAACCAAATGCATGATGGTTCTTTTCTCAATAAGCTTTACAGTTGCATTGATTCCTTTCATTAAACAGAATAGATCCTTTCATAGATCGAATAATATCTGAAATCTTGTTTGTCAATTCTTTGTTTTACATATGCATACATATTTATAGTAACTGTAATGTACTTAAATGAATTACAGGCATATTTTTAAGTAGAAATTTACAAATGAGATCTTTAAAATATCATCTATAAAGGAGGAATACGTTTTTAAAGAAATGGTTAAATATTATTGCTTAATCCAATGCTCATTTTTTAAAAGTATTATGGAATAAAGGAACTCCCTTTTAGAAGAAATGTATATTTATGTGCTTATAAATATATATATAGGATATATTTTAAGAAACCAAGCAATTAATAAAAATTGACACTTGAAAAAAAATAAAAACATTTTAAAACTTCTAATCAATTTGTCTGGCTCCATATTTTAAACATAGTCTGTTTCCGGGACTAAGTAAGATTATTTATTATAAATATCAACAAAATTGTTTACAAATAATATTTGGAAAAAAAATTAAACAAGTAACATTTATATTCATTGATATATTAATTTTTCTGTCATTGTAAATCTTTGTTTAAATGAAAATATTTTTATTTATTTAATAAAACTGCGATATGTATATTGAAAAAAATAATATAAGAAGTGTTTAAATTTACATTTAATCTGAAAAATGATTTAAACACGTTGTTAATCTGTATATATATCTACATAATCCAAATGGTATTAACATACATTGTGGTAACAAAAAAAAAAGATAACTTAATAAAAATTAAATGTACATCTCACACAATTTATGTAAATAGTTCTTTATATTTTTTTAAAAATGACTAAAATATTCATCATTTTTAAAATCACATCTTGCTTTCTTACTCTATTAAATTGTATGATTTAATTTTCTCAGTTAATATATAATTAGAGGGATTTAAACTCAAGTTTTTTCAGTCTATTCATCATTTCCTTGGATGAAATTAAAAGTTTCTGTGCATAGATCTTATTCCTAAAATATATATTTTTTCCTCTGAAACCAATATATACCATAATAAACTTCTTAAGTCATTCTCTCAGTACTGTCTTACCTCCCATTCCCTTACTTCATGTTAATAAATACTTTCAATAATTCCAATATTCTTTTTTTAAAACTACTGTTCTTATCATAAAAACTTAAAAAATCAAAATAGGGTTATTTATTTTAAAAATTTTAGCAATAAAGTTGTAAAAAAAAAAAACAAATCCTTTTTTATTATTTATAATGGTTTAAATATTTTTTTAAATTCTAGATGCATACATACTACTTTTAGTTATATATATAAATTTATATAAAATATTTTATTTATTCTAAAATTCGTACAAATAAATTACTTTGTTGAAATACCATATTTTCTAAAAATGCTGCACATTTTCTTTCAAATCATGGAAAAACTTATAACAAGGTCTTAATTAATTACAACTTTATCACATGACTCTGTCAAAAGTTTTGTTTTTATTATACACTAGTGTTTTGAGTTTGAATGTTAAGTTGTTTAAACTTTTATATTATTAGATAGCATAGAATATTGAGTGAAAAAATGCCTATTACTTGGAATTTTTTGACTATGTATATTTAATACCAAGTAACATTTTGAATTAATTACAATGTCAAGTATGAGATGCAGAATTCAGGATGCTTAACTGATGTTTAGTAAAATGATATTCAGATATAAAAGTTAAATAGAAATATGGTATTTATTGTTATATTGCTTTTAAAATATTGATAGTTAAGTATCATTTTTACATTGGTTTATTAAACAGTTTGTTTCTTTGAAAGTCGTGTGACATTTGAACACCAGAAGTGACATAAAAATTTTGATCTAGAAATAATTATCTCTCAAGTTTTTCAATTTGCACTAATCTGCAATTGGCTATTAGTAAATTATTTGGTCAAGGATATTTCCTACTTCTATAGAACTGATTTTTCATAAAAGAGAAGCCGATCAGTCATAAAGTAGTTTATATTGATGCTTGAGTATTACAGATCAATTGTAAAATGGACTAGATTAATATATGCATGCATAAACAGTAAAACACCTATTTCAAGTGATGTTTTAAAGAAATCCATTATTGACTATTAGTTAATTAAAAATTGCTTGAAAAATTCCTATCTGATATATCTATTCTCTGTTATGGATCTATCCATGCTGATATATCTATATCCTATTAAAGTTTATCTATAATCCCCTATAGTTGATCTGTACCTTCTATAATTATTTTTCCTACATAGTTAATTTTTTGTGTTTCTAGTTTAATCTATTCCTCTCTATGATTGATCTATTCTCTTCTATATGTTGATTTCCCTCCTTTTGTTTGATCTCTTTTTATATTTAGTTGTTTCTTATGTGATTGATTTTTTTCATTTTATGGTTGATCTTTAACCTTTCATAGTTAATTTATTTTTATTTTATAACTGATATTTTTACCTATCTGATCTCTTTTTGCTTGGTCTGTAGCTCTAAATTGTTTTTCTGTTATCCTCTATTGTTAATTTATTCCATTCAATGATTGAAATATTCCTTTCTATTATTAATCCACTTTTTTATACTGATTACCTGTTATTTTTTGTAGTTGATCTGTTTCAATCTATAAAAAATATGTTCCCTTCTACGATGATCTGTTTCTCATTAAAGTAAATCTGTTACCATTTTACATTGATCAACTTTCCATCATGATTGATCTATTCATTTCTTGAATTGATTTCTTTCAGTCATGTGCAATTGTTCAATTCCCTATCATGATAAGTTTTTTTTCAGAATTGATTTTTTTTCATCTATGATTGATTTATTTCTTGCAATGATTCATCTATTTCACAGTACATTTAAACTCTTTTTGTATCTGTAATAGTGGATCTTAAAAATATATGATCTAACAATGTTCTATTTTGCAATATTTTTTGAGTTGCTAGGTGATGTTTGAATTATTTGAATAGTAGAAATAGTTGTAACATCAGTTTGGCAAATGTGAAAAAGTTAACATATTGTTGGTAGCAAAAAACTCTTTCAAATTGTTTCTTAGTAAAAAGACATAGAATGTTCACTCTTGACTTGATTTGGAACTTTTAAAACCTAAATATAAGAAAGTGATTGGAATTAAAAGTTGTTAGCTTTTAATCTTAATTAAAACCGTTTATAGTAATCTAAACAACTTTTACAACTTTTTCACTTTATTAAAACAGGCAAAACTCACTATACATATGCCACACACAACAAGCTAGAGTAATCAATGGTTTTAAATTATTGTAATAATTATTAGTGAAATACGTTTTCTTTTCTAAAAGAAGTAGATTTTATGAGATGGACTGATGGCTTCAAATTTTTTCTAGATGAAAAGAAAATATTAAATAAGTTTTAATAAATTAACCATGAGGTATAACTCAATATCTTTTATTATATAAATTTCTAGATGTATCAATTAAAATCTAATGATTTAAAAATTGGCTTGTACAATGATATCATTATTTATTATATCAGTTTTTATACTCCAGTGTTAGATTTTTAAATATCAAACAAAAGAAAATTTTAATTCCTTGTTGAATAATATTATTACATAAATATAGTTTTATAACTTTTAAATAGGTATCAATAAAAATTATAAACTATAATAAAGTTAATGAAATTAATGATATTAATTTTACTAAAATAGTGTTTTGCAGTGTGTTATAATAAAGAATCAAAATATAAATATTCTGTTGTTGGAAAGATAGTAGATTAATTTGGTTCTAGAATAAAACAATACTTGCTTTGAAGGTAATTCATGTGCCAAAAAATTGTTAAGGAAATCATATTGTTTAATGAATTGCTTCTCATGCCAAGATTCAGCACAAATTGATGATGATGATGATGATTACTATTATTATTATTATTATTGACTTATGATATTGTAGCAAAAGATGTATAACTATGTAAATATTAATAAATTAATTATTGGATTTATTAAAAAAAAGCTTATTAACCTACCAAACTACACTGCTTGTTTTTATGTATAAATCTTTGTGTACTCACCCATCATAACAGTTTTAAATCACAAATGAATCACTTGTGATTAGAGCATATTCAAATGTAAGCCAATCCTTAGTGTCCGTGCTTAATTCAGCTTGATTCTATTATGTGCCTGATATTTTAATTGACTACAAAATTGTACAAATTTTGTCAATATATTATGAGAGAAAGTTTCTCATTTTTAATCACTTGCAATTAAATGTAGAGTAATATAGAATGTATATAAATTAATAGTTTAGTTCTGCACATATATGAATTACATAAAAGAAAATTAATCTTCCAATCTAAGAAACTTTGTCCTATAATATATTGACCAAATTTGTACAATTCAGTTGTCAATTAAAATATCAGGTTCTGAATTAAGCACATTCAGTAAGAGTTGGCTTATATAGAATAATCTCTAAGCACAAGTGATTCACTTGTGTTTTAGAACTCTTACTGATGGATGAGTTTGCATAGATTTATGCATTAAAACAAACAGTGCAAGTTTTTTTATGTGACTACATATATATATCCAGTACTAAACTATTAATTTATATAAAATGAAGCTTGTTTGTTATGATTTTGATTAGTATAATTAGTGACAATTAAAAAAAACATGACATTCTCTTATATAAATAATAAAAGGAATACAGAGCTTCATAAGCAACACACAGATTTAAAGATGAAGTTCAATGATTAGCAAAAGATTTAAAAATAGCTGGTAAGTAAAACTGCGGGGGAAAAATACATGATTTATTGAATATAGCATAGATAATGTGAAAAATAGTAACATAATCCCATTGATAGCAGATTGGCATATTCTAACATAATTTTAGTATTTTAAACAAGAGATAATGTATTTGAATTATCTTTGAAATAGTAATACAAGAATACAAAAAATTATTTTATGATATTTAGCCACATTGTTAATTCAGATGTGGACAAAGGTCTCCATCAAGGTGATATAAAAAGTTGAAATTATAACTAAATATGAACTATATTCATTATTTTGATTGGGGTAATATCTGACTTTAAAATTTGGTAATAAGGATATAGATGACATAATGTTTTATTTTTTTAAATCAATTATCATTTTAAATAAATCTTTTCCAGAAATCATGAAATTTAACATGATATAATACTGTACATAGGTGTGATATAAAAGTCTGAAAGATATACATTTAAAAAGTAAAAATTGGTATTATTAACACTGACTCTCTATGGATCTGACGGCAAACATTGAATTGTGGGAATAAAAAAGTACTGATGTTTTGAAATCTAATTATCATGATAAATCATATTGTGAGAAAATCACAGACAACAATAAAATTGGACAAATACATCCTTATTAGCTTACAACTTAATTTTTGTTTGAAACACAAAATGCTATGTGTAATATTCTTTTTAGGCTATGTTATATAATTTATTTAAAAAGTTCATGGTGAAGAAATATATAGACAGGATAGAGTCATAATATAGATTTTATCACTTAATAATGAATGCTCTGTTAAAAATTCTAAAAAATTAATTGATAGATCATGCTGGAGAAATATTTATATGAACACCAAATAATATAATAATAATTTGTAGTTTATTGTATTATTTGTGAATCTCCACTACATTACTTAAATTAAAAAATAAATTGGATGAGAGTTAGATAATTGTTGGCTTCATTAACAAAGGTATTGCCATGCCACTATAGATATTATTATATTAGAGAATAAGGTTGTAAAATATTTGGAATGTTGTATTTTATTAATATTCCTTCTATAATAGTATTAAGTCAAAAGCTAGATTTCACTCAGAATAATTTATTTTATTGATAATTATTTCCTTTTAGACGTGCTAATTAGTTTTAAAAAAATATTTAAAAAATATAATTAAAATATTTTAAGTAATATTTATTCAATACTATGCATTTTTACTTTTATATGCTTTACCATGTTTATTTTTCATAATATGATCTTGATTAAATACTAAGTTGCAAGGTTATTTGATAAGTATAATTTTATGTTTTATACTGACTTCATGGTTGTATAAAATAACTTTGTAACTAAGTCTTGAGCATTATTCTTTGCTGTTTGATGTTTACTGCACTCAAAGAATTAGTTGGATGACAGTTGAGAATGGATTGTATTGATATTCTTTTATATGTTTACTGTAAGGAATATTAATTCAAGCGAGTTACCAAAACTCTCTCAGCATTCTATGGAGAGAAAAATCTTATTATCAATATAAAGGACACATTAAGTTGTCATACATTCAGAAATATTCACATATCTTAGAAGTAAAAATAACTTTGATTATTCAATGCATACATCAGTAAGCTTGATGATTAAATTCAGCATTAATAGATGTGTTCACTTGCATGCATGTATGAGCATATATTTTTGGATTCATTTGTATATATATTTACTTATCAAAATGAATATTATGCCAATATTTTAACTGGACAGTATTGACTGAGGTAGTTTAGATTAGTCAATGATATTGCAGAATTGTCCTATAGTTTTAAGGCATTTTTCTTGAATGATAATCACTGTTCAGTTGATAATGATCATTGTGATTCAATTGAAATATCAATATAGTACCTAATTTTATTAACAAATAAATATTTTTCACCCATAAAATTTTTCCCTTAAATACATATATATTATTGATTATTATCGATATTAGGATTGTCTAAGTGCTGACTGATTTTTAATGATTACTTACAAACCCTGTTTAGTCTTAAACATTATTACACTTATTATTTAAATAATACTTTGGATGCAATTTGAAATTTATAATTGCAGTTTGTAATGTTATAAATGACTATTTATTAGTCTGCATTCAGAATAGATTATATTTACCTGTTTAAGGAGGTTTATTTAAACTTTTTCCAATCAATAATTTCAATCCCTGTAGTCAAGTTGCAATCTTTAGTGTCTTTATAAATATATGAGACCATTAATGGAGGTGGGATTCCACCTATATTGCTAGAAGGAGGTTGCCTTGACAATAGTTTGAAATTATTGATTGTTATCTCTATTGGGGATTGTCTAAGTGATGACTGCTTTCTAATGGTTATTTATAAACCCATTTAGCCTTGAGCATTATTACACTTATTATTTAAGTAATACTTTGGGTGCAATTTGAAATTTATAATTGCCATTTGTAATATTATAATTGATTATTTATTAGTCTGCATTCAGAATATGTTATATTTACCCGTTTAAAAAGATTTATTTAAACTTACTTTGTATCAATAATTTAAATCTCTATAATCAAGTTGCAATCTTTAGTGTCTATATAACCATATTAAATCATTAATAAAGGTGGATTTCACCTTTATTTTTAAAAGGAGGTTATCTTGACAACAGTTTGAAATTGTTGATGGTTATTGATATTAGGATTGTCTAAATGTTGACTTATTTTTAAGTTTTATATATATATAACGAAACTTAAATATATTCCAAACAACGGTAAACAATTTATAATACAATATAAATAAAAACTCATAAAGAAATATTTTCGATTATATTCATAATCATTTTCAACTCAACTTTCAAAATGGAATCATTTATTACCAACCGGAAACACATCTCATATATATGTGTGTGTTTGTGTGTAAATAATAAATAACTCATGGGTAACTGCACAGAAATAACAGAATCTTCCAATGAGTTACATAATGTAAATAAACTTTCCAAATGATAGACAAATGCTAAGAGACAGGTAATATCATTTATCTTTTTGAGAATTTATTTACATTATATAACTCTTTGAAAGTGTCACTTATTTCCTATTCAGTTACATATATTATGCAATCACATCAACATGTATTTATCTAGTCTTCTAATTTTGAATATCTATATTTTGCAGATAAGTAATTAGTCAAGGATTAGAATCAGTGTGTTGTTTTTGCTAATGTAGAAGGATTTATGATAAATTTACAGTGTTTGTATGTAATAATAATATGTCCAATAATTACTGAACATTGCAGATGATTGAATATACTTGCAATTTTTTTTTTCCAAAATTAAGTACTTGCCTGTGAAAAAAATTTGTGTACGTTATACTTTAAGGTTAACATTATAGTTATAAATATTATAGTATTATAGTATTTATTTTATTAATTCTTTTGTTGTTTTTATTTGTCTTAGCATCCTGTTTGCTGATATCTGTGGGTTCACAGTTCTGTCATCTCAATGCACAGCAGAAGAACTTGTTAAAATGCTCAATGAACTTTTTGCTCGATTTGACAAATTAGCAGCTGAAAATCATTGTTTGCGGATAAAAATCCTGGGAGATTGTTACTACTGTGTCAGTGGATTACCAGAAGCCAGACCTGATCATGCTCATTGCTGTGTAGAAATGGGTCTTGACATGATTGATGCTATAGCGTAAGTTTGTTTACTCAATAAATTCATGTACGCAGTTAGGATCTCAAAAAGGAATAATGAAATTTTGTATTAATGTAGATATTCTCAATGTTTTTCATGTACCATATATTAGATGTTACATCACATAAAATATATAAATAGCTGTTAAATAAATCAGACTTTCTACTAATTCAAGCTATAATTTCACCACCCTAAGATTTTTTTCCAAATCAAGATCTCTTTTTGGATATGGAACCAAGAATCTTTTCAGTTTTCTAAAGATTTCTTATGTAAAAAAAAAAAACAGAAGTTTTTATAAAATTCAGCATTTTTTTTAAAACAATGCCAACTATATTTTATCTTTTCCAAATCTCAACAATAGATTTAGGATAAATTATAGTAATTTCATTTATTTGCTTGACAAATAGAATTTATAACTATTGAACCATGTACATGTGGTCAACAATCTGTGAAACATATAGTTAATAACCATCAAATCTATGGAAACGGTGACAATTTTGAAAGATGTAATAAAACCACTAATGAATCCATCTCTTAGTCAAAATTTCTACAAATTTTTTATGATATTTGCTAATAGTTAAAAAGTATAAAAAATTCAAATGCTGAATAAAAAATAAGATAAACGTATATAGTCATATATATATAGAATAAATAAAAATTTACTGTGCTAAATATCTTTCTGTAATGTTTTGGGATTAACTGTTCACAACTGTTTATATATACTTACAATGTCCTTTAGCATCAGCACATGATAATACATTTTAAAAACAAAAGATATACCTCTTTATTTTTTTTATTTTTTATTTACCTGGGGGGGGAGGGGTTGTATTGCAATGTCTTTGCTAGAAGGAATGAATTTTTAATCAATCAGAAATTTATGTCTAATACTTTATTTAATCTGATGGTTAGAGCATTTGCCTTAAATTTGATATTCAAGAATCTAAAGGTGTGAGTTTGACTTCTATCCAAATACTGTCACTATGCATATCAGGCCAGCAACACCTGAAGAAGAGTGGAGAATTAGATTTTCTATTTGTGTGTTATTATTAACAAGTTGTTTATATTTGGAAAGTTTAAATAAAGTTTAACATTTTCTATGCATTCAACTTTCACTCATAGATGATGGAATTATTCCAACATATCACGTCTAATAATATACCATCATCACAAACTTTCAGACAAAAACTAAGCAATCTTATCATATTAAATTGACGATGAATAAAATCAACTGATCTTCACATAAATGAAATTGACTAAAATGATTATCTATCAAATAGATAAATAATTTTAATTATTTTTAATTAAATTAAAATAATTTTTGTTCTTTGATGTGTAACGATATATAAATATGTCGTTACATTAATTTAAAATAAAAACTTAAAAGTTCGCAAATAAAAGGAAAAAACTAAACGCTAAAATTAAAATGTTTGTTAAACATATATATATATTCGCACAGATGCTAAACTTTAAAAATATTTTTTTCATAAACAAAAAAAAAAGTATTTGAACGTATTTTTTTTAATAAAAAAATACAAGATTGAAATATAAAAATATTTTAATAAAAAAATAACGTAAGTTAAAATAAAAACAGGTATTAATTAATTCCTGTAATCTGTAAATGGAAATGATTGTTTATTAATTATCTAAAAGCTGTTTAATTAAAAAGTGAGATGAAAGGTTAGATAAGAGAAGAAAGAGATTTTAGCTTGACCAATGGAAGCAAATAAAGGCCCGGACCATAACGAAAAAACAGAACAGTGACGTTTTTGTTCATGGAATCCATAGGAGGACTATAAAAAGAAAAAATATTGAGTTCCAGTCAGTTTTTCCAACTTGATTTGATGACAACGGTAAGACGCACTTGCCGTTCTCTCTCATTTTTTTTGTTTGTTTAAAAAAAAATAAAATGAAAAGACTGTGATACCAGAATGGAACCAGCTAATGCTACCTCCAGAACATTTTCTTCCAATGGAGACGCCGTGGGAATTGCCAACGGGAACCTGGACTCTTCTACTGTAAGCTATATTGACATGAACTCTAAATTTAAAAATAACTAAGAACTTTCGTTCAAGTTTATGAACTTCTATCTGACTTTTAAGTTTAAAATCAAATTAATAATGTTTAATTTTATATGTTTTCCGATTGATAAAAATCATTTCCATTTTTTTTTTCTCTTATTGTATAAATTGTTTATTGTTTAAATTTTAAATGATGAAATTTAGGTTGGGTATAGACGTTGCATAGATTCGTTAGCGGTTGATAATGTTGTGGTTTTCACATTCGATTAGAATATATGTCAACGATATCACTGCAAGCATCTTACGATGAATGCTAATGGGATTTGTATATTCCCTATGCAAGTGACGTTTATCGAAGATTTTGTATTTTGATCGGTTGTGTTTAATTTGGAATGTTTTGACCGTGGAATCTGTGCAGCTGATCTGTACTCAACATTTTAAAACAAATTTTATAAAATGCATTTGTGCGAACGTATTTAAATGTTAAATTTAAGTCGGGCGTGAATGGCTATATAGTTTTGTAAAGTTATATTAAGGGAGGGTAATCTTAGGTTATTCATTTCATAGTTGAATTGGTTCAATGGATTGGATATATTTGTGTAATTAGTAGATGTAGTATGAGGTCCACTATGGGCAGGATTATAGATATATGCCACACACCCTCTGTTTGCCTATGGATGGGTTTGTAAGTCGGCAGAAGACCGCAGTCCATTCCTATGGAGTTTTTGTTTATTGTTCTACTTGCCCACAGATGTCACATTCCTGTTGGTGGAGAGTCAATGTCTTCTCTATTTCTACTTATTGTTCAGATGTACTTTCCTGACAGTATAGTATTTTGTGTTGTTGTATCATGCTACATTGAATACATGAATGTATCAGATGGATTGGCGCCAGTTTGGTTGCAAAATTTGTGGCCTAAGGTTAAATCAGGGAAGAATATTTTCTTTTCAAATGCAGATCTATGTAGTCTATTCATACTTGACTAGCTAAATAAATAGTAAACTCATTATTTGCAATCTACTTAAATTTAGAATTAAAGATCAATATAAAAATATAAACGTTAAATTTATTCCTCAAAATTTAAATATTATTTTATATGTGCGTAAATAAATATTTTTATGTATTAATTTCTGGCAGTGGCTTTTATTCTTTTATATTTAAGATATAAAATTTATAGATTTTTATCTCTGCGTCTCCGCTGAGCTAGTGACTTGGGCTAACGGTCGGAATATTTAAATAAAGTGGAATCTTAACAGCGCGTATCTGCCTACTTTATAAATTTTTCTAGGCTCAAATGCCTAGATGGCGCCCTGGTAGTTGCAGATATTGTTTTTGCGGTTAGATTCAATCTTCGCTTTCATTTCGATCGTTATAGATGTAATAGAATTTAAATAAAGTGATTTTTATGTCAATTCTTTGTATTTATGTACTCTCAGTGCATAATAAATAAATATAATTCTGTAGTAAATATTATTAAATTTCTGACAGAAGCAGATGATGATAAAATTCAAGTAGACTTAATTAATAATAAAACTAATATTTATTACCATTAAGAATTTTCAAAAGACAAATATTAAGCTGTCTTACAAAATTATTAAAATGATTCCACAAAACAAAATAATATATATATATATATGTATATAATAAATAAAGTTTGATATCTGTATTCGTTTCACAATATATGTAATATATAAATCAATATATATATATATCAAAATACAGTACAATTTATATAATTATATTCTTTTAGAAGTACTTTCGACTATACACTTTGTAGTCTTTATCAACTATATAACGTTGAATAATCAAAACAAGACAACCCTTAACAATACCCATAGTTCAATTCAGATTTCCCACAATTCTGTTATCTTAACATTTGATGACTGGCGATTCATTAACATTTGACGATTTCTTGAAATCAACATAGCCTCTTTTATTTTACGTTTATTATGACAACGTTCAATTTGAATAATTTTCATATTTTTATAATCAAATTTAAATCCATATTGACAAGATTTATTATGATCAAATATAACAGATGATGAAGGTTTATTTACATCTGTTCCATATTGATTCTCTTTTTGAATTCCATTATATAAAAGCATATGTTCTTTTATTCTCTTCTCAAATGTACACTTAGATTCACCAATGTATTGTACGCCGCATCCACATATCAATCTATATATAATAGAATTTTGATTAAACTTTGAATTTTGAATTTTAGAATTATTAAGCAATCTATTTATGTTATTTGTAGAGAAAAAAGCAATATGACACAAACCATTATAAATTTTTCTAATAAACTTGACCTGCTCATCTGATATAAATGGCATTGAAATCCATTTCATTTTGATATTTTTATTTTTAATTTTATTATAGTGTTGATTTCTTTTAAATCCTTTAATAATATTAGCAATAGCATTTTTATAATAACCAATTTTTAACAAGTCATTAACAAATAAATGTACATTTTTAATTTTATCACTAGAATATTTGCATAATTTTTCATTTCGAAATAAGAATGATTTCAATCCAGACAGCTTATGACACATAGGTACATGTGATTCATATGGAATAAAACCTCTAGTTTCAATTGGTTTAATTAACATAAGATAATCCAAACTGTAATCATTAAGAGTAACTTGAATATCTAAGAATTTTATGGAATTGTATTTCTCTTTAGTTATAACCCATTTTATATCCTTAATCTCATTTAATTCATTAAATAAATTGATTATTAATTCTTGTTTTCCACAAATAAAAACATCATCCACATATCTATGATATACTTTAATTTCTTGATATTTCAATTGTTTTAAAATTTTACTTTCATATGTTGATATAACAAAATTACAAATTTGAGCAACAGCAGGAAGACCCATTGGCCAACCAAAATTCATTTTATAATATTCATTATTAAAATTAACATAAATATTTTTATCAATAAACTGCAATACTTTTATAATAAAATTTATAATATCAGACTTTACATTTTTTGAAACAAGAGCATTATAAATAATATTAATTGACTCTATTCTATCTATTGATCCATACACTTTTGGTATAAATGAAATGTATGGATCAATAGATAGAATAGAGTCAATTAATATTATTTATAATGCTCTTGTTTCAAAAAATGTAAAGTCTGATATTATAAATTTTATTATAAAAGTATTGCAGTTTATTGATAAAAATATTTATGTTAATTTTAATAATGAATATTATAAAATGAATTTTGGTTGGCCAATGGGTCTTCCTGCTGTTGCTCAAATTTGTAATTTTGTTATATCAACATATGAAAGTAAAATTTTAAAACAATTGAAATATCAAGAAATTAAAGTATATCATAGATATGTGGATGATGTTTTTATTTGTGGAAAACAAGAATTAATAATCAATTTATTTAATGAATTAAATGAGATTAAGGATATAAAATGGGTTATAACTAAAGAGAAATACAATTCCATAAAATTCTTAGATATTCAAGTTACTCTTAATGATTACAGTTTGGATTATCTTATGTTAATTAAACCAATTGAAACTAGAGGTTTTATTCCATATGAATCACATGTACCTATGTGTCATAAGCTGTCTGGATTGAAATCATTCTTATTTCGAAATGAAAAATTATGCAAATATTCTAGTGATAAAATTAAAAATGTACATTTATTTGTTAATGACTTGTTGAAAATTGGTTATTATAAAAATGCTATTGCTAATATTATTAAAGGATTTAAAAGAAATCAACACTATAATAAAATTAAAAATAAAAATATCAAAATGAAATGGATTTCAATGCCATTTATATCAGATGAGCAGGTCAAGTTTATTAGGAAAATTTATAATGGTTTGTGTCATATTGCTTTTTTCTCTACAAATAACATAAATAGATTGCTTAATAATTCTAAAATTCAAAATTCAAAGTTTAATCAAAATTCTCTTATATATAGATTGATATGTGGATGCAGGCATACAATACATTGGTGAATCTAAGTGTACATTTGAGAAGAGAATAAAAGAACATATGCTTTTATACAATAGAATTCAAAAAGAGAATCAATATGGAACAGATGTAAATAAACCTTCATCATCTGTTATATTTGATCATAATAAATCTTGTCAATATGGATTTAAATTTGATTATAAAAATATGAAAATTATTCAAATTGAACGTTGTCATAATAAACGTAAAATAAAAGAGGCTATGTTGATTTCAAAAATCGTCAAATGTTAATGAATCGCCAGTCATCAAATGTTAAGATAACAGAATTGTGGGAAATCTGAATTGAACTATGGGTATTGTTAAGGGTTGTCTCGTTTTGATTATTCAACGTTATATAGTTGATAAAGACTACAAAGTGTATAGTCGAAAGTACTTCTAAAAGAATATAATTTATATAAATGGTACTGTATTTTGATATATATATATTGATTTATATATATTATTTATATATATATATAATATGAAGGAAAATTATGTATTAGAGTTTTTAAAAAATAATATCACTAATACTTAATGATTAACAAACCTTTGATAGCTCTAATATTTTTAGTAAGTTCTATCTCATTTAATATACTATCTCACAATTATAATGTCCCTTGGTGGAAATATTCATTATCTTAAATAAAAGATAAATTTATCAATCCTTATTTGGTGAAGTATACTCAAAAAGATCTATACTATTTTATATACCCAATTTTAAATTTAAATTTAATATTAAAATTTTTATTGGATTTAACATCTTGAGGTGCTAGCTGGACATAACCACAAGACCTTCACATCAAAACAAACAACACTCAGATAAACTAAGAGGGTGACTGAAATTGAGGGTGGCATTACTAAATACCTTTAAAATATAAAATTCCAGAATAAAACATAATAATACACTACCCATCACTTCAGGCAAAATATGTAATAAAGAAAATTCACATTAGAGGACATGAAAGCTAAGGCAATATATAATGATGACATAAACTCAAAGAAAACACCTACCCTTGAGGGCAATGATGGACTAGGACCTTGTCACAAGTCAAGAAAAATTAGAATGAACCATCAGAAAAAAACAATGGTTTGCCTAAATAAAGCATTGGGTGCTTAATATTACAAAAATAAATAATATAATTCACTGACAATAAAATACACCATAAGAGACCGACTTAACTACAATTTCTTAAAACTCACTGGCAAGATATTATAAACTATAAGAGAGAGACTATGCTTCTGTCTTTAAACAATGATAATTGTAACTGAGTGATGTGTAAAACCAATAAAACCATAAAACAGCAAAATATAAGTAAGTATAAACTAGTGGCATAATAAGCAATAAAAAATATATGTCAGCGTCTTACTCTTCCAGAATTTAAACACATTCAAAAATAGCTTCATAAAGGGATAAATATAATGCATTTAAAATATTTTTACTCTATCAATATTTTCTGAGAACTTATCATAAAGTACCTGTTAAAAATTCATAAAGGATTATACAAAATAAAATGCATAGAAGCAATACATAACATTTACAATATAAAAGATATTTAAAATTAATAATTATACTCATTACCAAAATAAAAAGATAAAGTGAGACCTTCATCTTGATATTCATGATTATGCGAGATACAACCAATGAGAGTTTTTGACCATTCTGCAGACTTTCCAGGATAGTGAAATATTATTATAAATTACATTAACACAAACAGAAATTCACAAAGTATAAGGGAGCAAATATTTGAAGTCACTAACAAATAAACGTAGCCATTCAGACATGATGGCTGTAAATTTAATAAACAGAATAGCAAATATGATGCACATTATACATTTTGCATATAATATTATATAAATGACTAAGCATTTCTTTTCAAAAGCACATTTTATATATTATTGATAATTAAAATGAAAAGCAAATATTCTGGAGAATAGAGCATGATAAGTATAAAAGAAAATTCAAATTAATATTTCTGGAGCATAGCAATAAATAATATAATAAAATTCTTGAAAAATGAATTTATTTAATAATTTAGAATTTACATGTTGAGAAATATTTTTCATTCTTTAAATTTAATGCACACCTAATAAAATCATTTTACAATATTATTAACTTTTTGTGAAGATTAACAATTAATAATTAACAATTAATAAATGCATTTTATTAATTGTTAATCTTCACAAGAAGTTAATTTCTCTCATTGCATTTTTTAAAAAAATGTATTTTCTTTTTTTTAAAATAAATCATACTAACTAAATGTAAATCTTTTATTAGTAGACATTCTTTAATCTGCATAAAATCAAATTTAAGTTTTATTGTCAATTTAAATTTTTTTAATGAACAGAAATTATATCATGGCATTCAATTACATAAATTTTCATTAATCAAATCAAATTGCATAATAAAGTCTTCAATTATCCAATTATTTCCTTGTCAATAAATATAATAGTTTAAGATAGAACATTTATAAAATTATTTTATCATTCAAAACATTCTGCAATTTGGAGTTAAATAGACTTTTTCATCTAAAAATGAAATTACTCCAAAAGAGAATGCTCTTATAACATGTTAAATATTTAGCATGTTTTAACTATAAGCGTTGCATGAAAAAGCTCTTTAAAAAAATATTTAAAATCTTAAATAATTTAAAAGTTTTTCCATATATCTTAAAAATTATTCTTTCTACCATAAAGTTTAAATATAGCATAGAAAGTAAAATTACTAAAGATTTTACAAAGCAGGAATAATAATACCATTTATTAAATTTCATTGAAGTAATTGAGTCCTGGAAAAACAATTCAATTTCTAAAGCATTCACTGTTAAATTTCTCATAATGCAATTTTTGTAGAACATTTTTAAAATATTAAGAAGTTGCACAGTTGTAGAATATCATGGATAAATATTAATTTTAATAATGCATATTTTAATTTATAAAAAAATAAAAATTAATTAAAAGCAATTAAACTTGTAGTTACTCTAGATGAATAAGTAGGTATAGGTATGATGTTTAGATGGGTGTGACTAGTTACTTCTGACTTTTATACAGCAAGTCATGTGATAAATTTTGATTGATGTAATTGACAACTAAGATACCTCTCAATTTACCTTACTAATCAAAAGTCCATAAACATTTCAATAAGTATTGAAAAAATTCTAAAAATAGATTTAATTAATATAATTCCGTAACTTTCTGGAGACAATGTCTAGATGGAAACTATAAAAAATCAATTAAGTAACAATAACATCATCTTTAAATAATTTTTTTAATAAGAGTATTCAATAAATTAAAATATAATAAATAAAAAATATTACATTCTTAATTACATAAAAGATTTATATTATTTAATAAAATAAACTTATCAAAGAATATTTATCTTAAACATTTATTTTATTGGTAATATCTGAGAACATATTATTTAAAGTTTTTAAAATAAAGAGAATTTTAAACATTAGTATTAATAAATAACTTTGAGTGTTAAGTTTTAATCAGAAAGCTTTTTTTTTTTTTAATATTGGCCAACTACACACATGCACAATACACATACTAGTATTAAATTCTTTATTTAAAAATATAAGCTATCTTAAATTATTAGTTTTAAATTACAAATCTTTTTAACAGGCTAAGTTTTAGGATTTTATATTTAAAATTAGATTGTATTTCTATTATATTAAATAACACTTTATTGGCACTAACTTAAATATTTAAAACCTAATTTTAAAGATTAAACTCATTGTAAAGTTCTTTTCTGATATTCAGATTTAATAAAATATAACAACTAAACTAAGATTATCTCAGCTTTACTAACACTTTAAGTCATTAATAATTTTATAACTGAATATTTAAAATTATAAAAGAGTTACTTATGGGATTTAGATATTATAAAATTACATTAAAAATTATTTTTAATCTATGGATATCATAATTCTCATTCTAGACTGACTAATCTGTTACAAAAACAATTATTATTATTTAGCAACAAATTTTAATTATTGGAACATTAAACTATTTAAAAAAATGCTTTAGTAATATGTGATCACAAAACTTGACCTTTAGCTTTAATGCAAAAACAGAAGGTCACACTATACATGAAGATATGTGTAAGAGATTGTGATCTGGGCCAACTTATAAGTTCTGGTTTAGCACACAATGCCCATCTTGGGAATCATTTATCTATTTCACATGTTTTTGATCATATGGTTCAATCACGTGTGATGGAATAGAAGTTTGAAATATATTTAAACAGATATTATATGAAGTTATGTTTAAGAATCTCTAAAAATAATAATATGTCTATGAAGTTAAATTATCGCATGGGTAATATAGCTTACTTGAAAATGGGTATGTTTCATATGTACCTTTAGTGTGAGCAGTTGGTCTGCCTGCTAGACTGATGGGTGGTTGTAGTAGTAGTGATCTAAAGGTAAAAGATGCACTGATAAAAAGAAAATAACTTGCAAATGCTCTATGTAGTTTCATTGTTGAATTGCTTTAGATAAAATTTTAAAATCAGTCTTATAGTATGGTTATTTATCTCCCAATAGTATTATAACATTCATGCTGTTGATAAAGAGATGATATTCAAACTATTTATATATTTTTTAATTATTTTGGGAAAGGATTTATTTTATTGTCCTGTAAAAATCATATTATTTCACTAAAATTTTACATTCTACAATTAAGTCTGAGCTTTATTTTAAAAAATATTTGAATGGTTTTTGATTGGGGAATTCGTAAAAAGATCAAGCACTGAAGTTACAGAGCTGGACTAAGATCTATGGTCCTTGAGATCTAAACTCTGTATCAAATTGCACTGAATACTATATCAACTCATATATAATTTTTTTTTATAAATAAACTGAATCTTCCATTTAAGATTCTACAATGATCTGTTTAATAAACCAGTTAATTGTTTTATTTCTTCAATCTAAAGATTTCATTTTAAATATTTATATAAAAATGCTTAAATGTATAAATATACATTTAAAAAAAAAAAATCATTGTTTTATATAAACATATTAAAGACTAATGTGAAATCTGCTCGTAAGTGAAAATTTCCCCTTTTTTTAAATAGGAAATTTCACATGACTATAATCAATCAGAATTTTTTAAATTGACATTACAAAATTTTCTTGCATATAAAATATTTCTGAAAAGTCCACAAAAAAATTTATAGAGTATTTGCTGTTCCGAAGTCGAATTTTTATCTCAGCATAAATGAGCATATAACTTTTACGCTAACAGTTTGACGTTTTCAAAACACATTTAATGTTTATCAGATGTATATAAAAAAATATTCGAATGGTTCATTACTTGAGAGTTTTATAAGATGTTCAAGCACTCATAATGCCACCACCAGAATCAAACCTAGATTCTCACATTACAGAATCCAACACCCTCCTACTTTGATAAATTGCACGGTACATCAGGTATATTGATTATTCATATTAGATTTTTAGCATAAGTACGGAGTTTTTTTAGAGATGAAGTACAATATTGCTGAAACATTGTGTACCTCCAACACATTACTTCTATATATATATGTGATAGTGTGTGTGTGTGTGTGCGCGTGTGGTCGTTAAGGTCTAACTAAAACATTTATAGTGAATAAATAAACTATCAAGCTAAAAAATTAATAAGGATGTAATCCAAATTATTCGATGATTATATTTAATTAAATATTACAAATTAAAATACTTAAAATATATAATAAATTTTAATTTTATTACTTCTGTATTTAACCTTTTAAATTACCATTTTAATATAGGCGTATTAATTAGCAACTTTGAGCAATATCAGAATTCATCATGTTGACATAAAAGATTTTCTTATTCTACTAATAAATTGACAAAACTTTATAAACTAAATAAAAATTTATTTTTTGTTTATATATACTGCATATTTGAACCTTCAATTACAAATATAATATATTCCTCATTTATTCTTTTTTATGCTTGACAAAAGTTATATTTATCTTCTTCATTAAATTTCGAATAATGGAAGTTTAAAGCTTAATATAAATCAGATGCGCTTTCAGTTTTGCTGGAAGTGTTTTTATCTCTCTCAAATAGTTAAACTTCTTCAGGTGTGTCGGGTTAATTGCCAGTATAAAAAGATATAAAAAGGTCACTCTTATGTAGGTAAATTATTGATTAAAATGATGGTAATAAGATAAAAGGTCTGAATGTAATTTATTAAGCTTTTCTTTCCCAGTCAATTAACTTCCACGAAATATGGTAAGAGATAAAAATATAATTTTAAAATAATATTTAAAAAAAGAGAGAGGACTGTTAAATAAATCTATAATATGTTCTAATTTTAAAATGACTTTATTTTACTTATGTACATTTTAATATTAAAATATAGTGGCTTTCTTCAATATTAGTTATTTCAACAATGCCCTCTTTCTCTCTTCATTCGTTTTTTCCATTACTTTTTTATTCTTCTCTCTTTTATTTTTAGTTCATCTTCTTTTTGCCCCCCCCTTACCCCCCCCCTTTCTCTTTTTCATATATATATAATTTGAGTATAATAATGACAAAAGCATTTTTTCTATTTTTGCAATGCAAATTTTTAAATTTATACATTTTGAATGAGATTATCTAGCATTTTAAAACAAAACAAACAGCTCAAGTTCTTATAATATATGCATTTCATCTTTTTCATTATGTTAGGAATCGAAATATTTTATATATTAATAAAGTGTTCAGAGATTTAACTATACAAGATATCCTCTTTCTTTATGCTTTATTGGTTCAAGAAAAATAATGTGAACATCAATTTTGTAGTTACTAGGAACCAAATTTTTATAGATATAATATTAATAAAGACTATAGACTATAAAACTGTAATGTTTATTTTAAATCTTAACAGTAATACACTCATACAAAATATGAATATTAATATTTTATAATCATCATCATCATTAACCATTATCCACTGCAGGATGAAGGTCTCTCCAAGTTTAATCCATCTTCTCCGATCTTTAGCTTCTCTTCTCCACATCACCCCTGCACACTTTCTTATTTCATCTATCCATCTCACATGTGGTCTCTTTCTGGGTCTTTTACAATCTCTTGGAATCCATACTGTGTATTATTTGATACTAATAATTTTAATAAGCCTGAAATAAATTAAGGCTTATCAAATATATAACACTGGTAATATAAACTTATTTATGGAATTGTCAAATCCAAAACATTACTATTATTCACAAGCCAGATTCCCAAAGGGTAATTTAAATAGTTGTAATTTCAAGTTTATTTTAAAAATTCTTTAGAAATCTGGCTCATAAATTATCATAATAATATTTTCAATTGTTCTTTAAATATGTTTATAGTTATTCAAAAATATAAATAAAAATATGAATTAAAGAAGCTCAATTGTTGAAGTTTTGGTGGTTGAGTAGTCAGCACAGCTGCCTTACAAGCAGTTATCCCAGGTGACCATGTTTGCTTCCCGGATGATGCTATGACCCATGAAAAAATAATGACCATGAAAAAATAATAATAATAATAATAATAATAACCAGTTGTGAATTGATAAACATAAAATTCATGTTTTTTTTCTTCTTTGCATTAACTTTAAAAAGAAACAATAATAATTAAACGCTATCTCATTTTCTTTCCTCTTGTTAAAATTTTATTTCAAATTAAAAGTCATTGTCTTGATTTCTGTTTTTTTATTAATATTTTAATAATTAATAATGAATATATTAGCAATATTTTTCAGTGTTTACATTAAACATAGTCATTTTTATCATATGGATTTAAAACTACAAAAGGTTTTTATTTTCATGATTGATATTAAAAGTTTATTTTTGAATGCAATTTCTTGCTAATAAAAAGTTGCTTATATTAAATTTTTATTAGTAAATTTTAAATGCTACCTTTTGCTTTTAAATTCTAATGCTGATCTTACATATAAATTGTATTTTCAATAGCAGATTGTGTCTACTTTTGTTTGATTTAATTTAGTATATTTTTCAAAGATAAAAAAAATTTAAAAATTAATTAAATAGAAATATAAAAAAAAAATATCAGTTTTTTCTTAATAAATAATTTTTTAGATTTATAGAAATAACAAAAGAGTATAATATTTTAATTTAATTTAATGGAAATTTCATCAAAAGAGATGAAATTTTGTTATTGGTTCTTTAAAATGTTATAAAATCGAAATAACTGTAGTGATTGAAGGGACTCATGAAATATCTAAAATATTGTCATACAGACATTTTGATTTACAACATGATAATACTTAGTGCAAACGGAATAGTTTACTAAAAATTATTTTGCAATGAACAGATTGAGATATTAAAAATATAAAGATAACAATTCATGCTTAATGTACAATAATTTATATATAAAAAAAGGTTTTTCCAATTACTTAATAAATTGGGATTTTAACCACTATATACATACTCTATTAATAGAATGAGAAAAAAATTATAAATACAAAACTTACAAACAAAACATTATAATAAGGGATATATTTAGGTATATACCTATCAGTGATTATAATGGACATTTAAAACTGCATGAAAACACTGATTAAACAAATATTCGATTTTTTTATGGAGCACATTGTTTTAAAACAGGCATTTAAAAAAAATTGCAGAATAAATTAAGATTTGGTGAACATTATACTTCATCATTATTGATTTGTTAAAAATATTAAAAAGTTAATTATTAATAAAAATAACTTCATGTTTAAATTAGAAGTCATTATTATACAGATATACATCAGAAGAGAGTTTATCTAAATAATTGATAAAGCTTTAAATGAATTAGTATCTAGATTTAAATGTTTATTAATGATATATTTACTTCTATTGATAAAAATATAATGGCAAAGTTGGCAGCCAATGAATTTACCAGTCTTGGCTATTGTTGCTGCTGTGTTTTGTCATACTATAAAAAATTAATTCTAAAAAGGCTTTCTTTTCATGACATTAATCTTTTAACAGTCATTTTCTCATTATTAAGAAAAAGCTATTGTTTTCCTCTCTACTATATTTTCAAATATAATAAAAGTTTTTAACATTATGATGTTTTTTTTTCAATTTATGAAAAATGCAAGTTAAAAATGAATGGATTCTAAAATATTAACTTTGCAAATAAATAAAAATAATAATGAAATGAAGACAATAGATCATATTTCAGTAAGCAGGTTTGGTTTGATCCATAAATATTTATTTCAATAATTTCTACATTGAAATAAAACTACAATGTAAACACTTCATAATTAAACAGATATAAATATTAATAATTTTACAAAACAAAAAATAAGCAAATGAAGAAGATACAGATCGTGTCTCCAAAACTTGGCAGCCATTTTTTAACTATATTCATTTTTTTAACTATATAGTTTCAGGGTCATACAATAAATATTTAAAATATTTTATAAAAAGCAATTGTATTTCATATTTACAGTTTTTTTAATTGTTGTTTTAAAAAATAAAATTTTGCAAAAATTAATTATAATATTTTCATTAAGTCAACTTATTAGTTTAATAATATGTAGTAAAAGTAAAGTATTATATCATATCTACTAATGCAGATTTCAAATTATTAATATAAAGATAAAAAAAAAAGATAAACATAAAGTATTATATTATTCCCATTAATTCAAACTTTTTTGTGAGCACAGAATCTCATAACCTTGGAAATACTCCACTGCACGCTATTCTGTCTAAGAAGGATCCCAAATGTTCATCATTTATGACAAAAGATACTAAATGTAAACAAACTATGACAATATTTGAGCATGTTAGTGTTTATCTGTTATAATATAAATAAGAAAATGGAATTTATATTTGATTTATTAATTTTTTTAAACATATATTTGCTAAATAAAATTGAAAAGAAAAACATAACCCATCATGAAAGTGAGAATTAAAGAAAAAAAGGTACCAAGCTTGGGAGACAATATAATACATAAGTATCATAAAGAAATTAGATTGTAAATTTATTTATAATTTAATAAAAGATAAAACTAAATATGTGCAGCAATAATTTTGGGTTTCTTGATGATTTTTTTATTTGATTTATAATTTTTCATTAAAAAATAGTTCCATCTATGAAAAAGAATTATAATTAAAATCTGAATTCTAATAAATTGTAAAAATGACTTTTAGCATTTCTTTTAACTCTTTTTTTTTTTTTTGCTATTAACAAATGCAATAAAAAATGATAACAATGTCATTGTATTTCATTGTGATCAATTTTGCTGTAGAATTAAAATTATTTTGCATATATGGATACTATCTCTATGGTTAAATTATTGGTATGTTAGAAGTTTGAAATGCATTTGTAATTCTATAGACATTTTAATTAATATCTTGATTTAAGAACATGGGGAAAAAATAATAAAATTAAACCTAAAATATTTATAAAAACTTTAAAGGCATTATTAATGTTTTTTCCAGGGTTACGTTCATTTATACAATAGTTGGTTTTAAAACATTTTTATTTCCATTCAATGTTATATAAATATAAAAGTGATTAACATAAAAATATATATGAATGAAATATTAAGCATTGGATATGTGTATAAAAATATATATTTTAATAAATCAATATATAGTTCAATTATATAAGATTATCCACCTCCTCATACTATTGTATATATAATATTCCATTTATTAGTTTTGTTATTATTATTATTAGTAGTATTTGACAAAACACTAAATGCTATATTTTTTCAACATTATATTACTTTTATAATAAAATATATCTATTTATCTTTTCCTTTCTTTATTAATATTTAGAATTATTTAATATATTAAATATATTTTATTATGTAAATAATATAATGTTGAAAAAATATAGCATTTAGTGTTTTGTCAAATACTAATAATAATAATAACAAAACTAATAAATGAAATATTATATATATACAATAGTATGAGGAGGTGGATAATCTTATATAATTGAACTATATATTGATTTAAAAAGAGATTACATTGATTTGAAATATTGTATAGAAAATTGGTAAATACTTGTGAATGAAAAAGATATTAGATTTTGTGAACTGAAGATAAGTTAATAAAAAAGATAAATCAAAAAGACATACTCTATAAATATGACAGATGATTTGATGATTAAATACTTGAACTGTAAAATAAATACAAGTCATAGAAAGTTTAAAGTTGGCTTAAATCATTTTTAAATGATAATTTATTTATAAATTATCCATGAATTTAATTTAAAATAAAATGTTTATTTATATAATTTAATAGTATATACTGAATTTTATATGGTTAATCCTAGTTTGTTTTTGTTACATCTAAATTATATTTGATTTAATATATATGTGTTAGTGTGTAAAACTTGAAGCAGTATTACAACTTGAATGCACCATCTATATTTTTTTTTTAAATTTAGTTTACATATTGATACATGATGGGTCAATCACCAATATCTGCCATGATATATATTTCAAACATCAATCATAATTATCAAGTATCTTCACAGAAAACAACAATCACCCTGACATAGTAGCATTGTTCTTATTTAAATGGCTCTAGTGTGATTCATTTGAACATATAAATTTGAAGTATTATTTTACAAAGCCTATTTACAAATAAATATGCACAAGTCTGAACTACATAACACTCATTTCACAATGAGATATAAGATGTTGATCGTTGAAGATTTTTACTTAATGTCTATTGCATGAATACATATAATATATAACACCAAACATTGCATAAATTTCAGCCATGTTACCTTGAGAAACAAACATAAAGTCTGTGATGCTTTATTTAGACTTTGTTTGTTTCATAAAATGTCAAAATTAGTGTAATATTTGGTGTTAGTGATATTTTATATTTGAATTTCAGCCATCGATATGCAACTGGTTCTTTTTGATATATATATATATTGTAACAGTCAGAATCGTCTATCTCACTAACACACTGCAGAATTCAAACCTACACATAAAACTGAACATTCTAGGAAGGGTTGCCTTCTAGATATACTAAGTTCGAATCTAAAGTCTAAATTTCACAGCACCACCTACGTGATAACGCATCTGATGTTACTACTAGTATGACCTTTTACCAGTGCCTGGTGGTCAGGAAGAAACAAAAAGACTCTATACTAAGATAAGTTTGGGTTGCTAATTAATGTCTCTGGATGTACAAATGAAATGTAGAAAATATATATATATATAGACAGAGACAGTGATAGGAATCAATAAAATAAAAGATCAAAATTAGTTTTAAATGATTTCAAAAATTTATTTATATAGAAATATATATATATAACACCACTGTCTGCTTATATGAGACAGAAACGCATATTAAATAATTGTTGGCATGACATTCCAATAAATTACAAAAGAGTTTTAAAGCAAAATTATATATTCTATCCCTCGGGCTAATAGTATTACGATAATGTGCTTAAAGAGATGGGAACATGTGCAAGGTGCTTTGAGTAATTATAAAAGTTTAATAAAGTATTTGATATTACGGGTTATATAATATTTATTGATTTCGAGAATAGCACGGACAAACGCTTACTAAGCAATAAAGTGGGGATGTGATCAAGACATTTATTTGATAATAATAATTAAAGCAGATGGGAGACCAGTACTGCTAATAATGAATTTATTAAAGTTGGAGGTTGTGATACATTTAAATCACGGATGCTTTGTAAAATAAATATATAAATAAAACAATAGTGAAATATTTGGAATGACTACAGAGGGCAGCTCACAGCTAACCCATAGGAAAGTGTTGTCATGAACAGCCAAAACTTAGCGACTGGGTGACGACTGCATTTAATTCCCAGGTGTGACATTTGTGGACACATTCTGCCTGGAAACCGCAGGATGCGAAGAGAACAGACTTGGCCATGTAAAAATTCTTGGAAAAGTAAAACAAAGTGGTCTTAACAACCAATTCATTTACCAGCAATACTAGACTAGTGTATATAAAACATACTAAATGGGTTTTACTTGGATTAAGAGAAATGCCCAATCAAATTCCCAGAAATTCATTTAAAAGAGTCCACACATTCTTGACGTCAATGATGAACTTTGTAATTAAAGTAGAGCACAGTATTTAAAAATAGAAAAATGCATGCTTGCAAGTTTGAAAAGAAAGCATAGGTTTATTTACACAATCATGCATTTGGGGACACATTTAATCATTGACCTCACACATACTCTCATATTAGGTTAAAATCAATAAAATGTGGATTTTAAACTATTTGACTATTATATATACTAAAGAAGATTAGAATCACCCTCGAATGAGTGATTTGCAAAATAATAAAATTGGGAATTATTTATACATTTAAAATATGCCTTAATAGCAGCGTCTTACTTTCAACAAAGGGAATAATTCACTCAGTCAAAGACGATTCTGACACATTACCATAATAAAATAAAAGAAAGCTTAATAAATAGAAAATATTAACAAGGATAGAGAGCAAAACTGTTGATTATATTTGAACATGTTAAAGAAGTACATAATAAGTCAAGTGAAATAAAAGAAAAACAATTTAAAATAGCTATAGCATGTTAGTTAGGAATCACAAGAGCTCTTGGGTTAATTTAGGTTACCTCTGGAGAAGCATTTGCAGGTAGATTGATGGTCGGCAGGTTTTATATAACTCAACAGCAAAATCTGGAATTGTTCATATTTTTGGCAGCAGTTCCGGGGTTCCTTACGTGATAGCTTCTGATGGTCTAGAGCAGCAGCCGGCCATTCCTGAGGGAAATAGCCTTCACCGGCTCTACTCAGTCATGTCACGGTTAGCAATAGGTGTGGTAAACATGGTAAAATAATTTGGAGATGAAAACTCAGCTTCAAATATAAGTTTGCAGGCATGTAGCTAAAATCTCAGGAAAAATATATTTTGAAGAATATTTTACTAGAATATCACTCGAATCATTTCATTAGCAACACCAGAATAATTTTGGTTAGAAACATTTCATCAGCAAAAACTAGAATAATTTTGGTTAGAAACATTTCATCAGCAAATGACCAGAATGGAGAACAAAAGAAAACCCTCCTTTTTATAGTGGCATTGAACAGTAGAACTGCCCTGGAGCGTTACAAAAATATATCGGACTTATCAGCTGTAATTAAACATATCCGAATGTCTAAAGGAATTTAACAAAATTTTAATTAATTTCTATTGTTAATTTCCTTGTCGACATTCGAATTACAAACTAGATTTAATTAAAAATTACTTTTACTAATTAAAGAAAACCTTAAGTGGACATCTGCTGTATGTTTAGATAAGCTTCTATAACATTAAATAATTTAACTATTGTCTCTCATTTATTTTAACAGAAATATTTGGAATGACTTTTATTAAATTAAAAGAAAATTATTTTATTTTTTAAATTGCAATATTTGAATCTATTTACTAACGAATATGAATTTTATTTTAAATTAAAAATATATTACAGTCGTAATATATTTTTGTAAATAGATTCAAACAAAATAACTTTAATTAACAATTTGTAATATTGATATGTTTTTAAAATGCATATCATAGTGTGTGCGCAATTATGACCTATATAACCTACTTTTAAATAAATCTAAATTATGTGAACATATACATAATCTATAATATTTTATTTATTTGGGCATGAATTATACTTATATATGACACGAGCATTGTACTCGTGGTTTAAAATTAGGCGGGATTTTTGGTATATAAGCATATTGCAGACACACTACGATAGATTGGGGTTCAAACTAAGGTATGAGGGTATGAAATAGATGAGAAAAGGTGAAACAATGATCTGCAAAGCAGACCTTACTGTTTCAATATATATATATGTAAATTATTAATTAATGTCTGTATTCCAATTATAATAAAATATATATAATTATTCAAAATAATACAATAATTAATACAGTAAAAAATATTTTAAAAACAAATATATATATATTATAATTTAATAGAAGTACTTTCGACTTTATGTAATCATCTAGTTGATAACGACTAGGCTACATAGATAGTCGAAAGTACTTCTATTAAATTATGGTATATATTTGTTTTTAAAATATTTTTTACTGTATTAATTATTGTATTATTTTGAATATATATATATAAGTGTAAAATTGTTAATAAGGGCTAATGACTACTATATTGATTGTAGATTAGCAATTCTCATAGTCAATAGAAAGAAGAAAAAAAATTAGTTCAAAAACTTATGCTTGCAAAATAGTTAGCTTTTTTTTTTCACATTATATAATAATTTAAAAATTTAATCTAATTAATAAATTGATTAGCTAGATTGTCTTAAGTTATTTAGGAACAACATTGAAAATATGGCCGCCATGTTAAACAATTTCATATGTTAAGAAAATTATCATTTCCTTTCTACATTTTAGATCTTGTTATATAATGTTATTCAGTAGAAAATAGTCACTTCTTATTTTAAATAAGTTATTGAATATGGTAGATAGATATGACTTTATATTTATTCAGTATAATCATATTACTTATCATCACATATATTAACAACTCTACAAAATAATTTGAGATTTGAGATTTTATTACATTTAAACACCAAATAAAAATAAACAAATATTGCCTTAATTATTAGTTCCATTGCTATATATTCGCTTACTAAGTCTACAAAACTTGATAGGATTTGTCTGAAGAACAAATAATATTTGCCTAAATCGATATTGATTTAGTCATTGCTGGATTATGGAAAAAATCTTGCAGATTAATAAATTCTATTTGATATTCTTCAATGTTTCATAAGAAAAAATATGAAATAATTTAACTGTTTTTAAGTCACATGCTTATACACAAGTTTACACAATTATATCACTTATAAAAAATCAGTCTTTCGAATATTCTCTTATTAATAATTTATTGTTTAACATCAAATGTTTGGTTATGAATTCTTTTTACTAAAAAAATCTATCCTAGTTTCAATTGATAAACAGTCAAACTAATTTTAAATTGTTTTACTTTTTATCAATGCATCTCATCTCAACTCTACCATATCAGAGTCATTAATTAAAACAGGCATTCAGATCAGCCTGTGTATGCATTTCAGAAATAACCTTCACTCATCAGTTGAACTAAAAATATTAAACACCTGAAGCAAAGTGAATATTTATTATTCCATATTTATTAGAATAGGAGATAGAAACTATAAGAAATGTATTTTATGTTGCTTAACCACATAATTCTTTAATGCTATGATGTCTCTTGAATCATTCAATTAACTTAGCCTAAAAATGGCAGCAATCATATAACAGGAAACTCTTTTCCAGAATTATCAGTCTTTTATATATTGCATTTTTAGATTATATTTTTGTAATGTTAATGTAATGATTACTTATGATTTTTTTTTGTTGTTTAATACTTTAGTTTGGTACGAGATGTCACAGGAGTCAATGTAAATATGCGTGTGGGAATACATAGTGGACGTGTTCATTGTGGAGTTCTTGGACTGCGAAAGTGGCAGTTCGATGTTTGGTCAAATGATGTATCTCTTGCCAATTATATGGAAGCTGGAGGAATTCCAGGGTAAGAATTATTATTGAAATAATACAATGCTGCATTTTATTTTACTGTCTAATAAAATGTTATTCAGGATGATGTACATTGACATAAGCTGACTATAGCTATTATTGATTATTTTATATTGGTATATTGAATATTTTAGAGCTTATTCCACAAAATTGATTATTAAATCGATTTGTATAATCCTTACCATAATCTTGCTTACTTTTGTTGTTTTTCTTTATCTTTTCAAAAGATCTTCTAATATATAGTATTTGATACTATTGTTGCATTTAACATGTTAAACATTATGGTTTTTTAACATAATAATGAAACTACTTCAGGTAAATTAATTCTGTAAAAGACTATTACTTTATCAAATTTATTGTTTATAAATAAAATCTGTATCTATATCAACATATAATAAAACTGATGGAAAAATTTCATTTAAGGATGCTTTATTAGACTATTCAAATATCAAAACATCAATCGATATGGTGTTCATCTTCTGAATAAATGATAATTGTGTTGTAATACCTCATATAAATTATATTTTGATTACAATTCTACCTCATTATATTTTTTTATATAAAAAGATGATAGGCACAGAACAAATAAAAAAAAGATAAGGGCTAATTGTTGAAAATATTCTAAGCATTCTAAATATACCATTTTGAAAATGGCACAGAAAAATAACCTGACAACACATATGCTAAAAATGGATGTACACCATAAAGATAAATGTTTATTATGATCATGTAGTCTAATATCTATAAACTCATTAACTCTACCATAAACATTACTGAAAACAAATTCAGCAGAAATTTCAACTTAAACATCTTTAAATGTATCCCTGCTAGTTACAAACATTGCAACATTTGCTTTCTTATAAAAAATTAGATTTGTCTGTGAAGAATGTAATGCATTATTTCAAAAAATATTTTGTGATCTTAAATATATATATATATGTGTGTGTGTGTGTGTGTGTGTGTTGTGTAGAAATGTATGATAATGTGCATGTATGGTTTATATCTCCTGACTGATCAACCATTTGTTAAAGATTTTACATTATGATTAGGTTGTAAAAAATGCCTAATCAGAAACTAAAAATAATATATGTATAATGATATGAAGATAAATATAATAATTATTAAAAATTAAAAGATGTTTGAGACATAATTATGCATCATGCATAAAAATATAAAAACAAATGGTTCACATAATAAACTAGAATTTAAAAAAGAACAAAATATGAAATATTTGATGAATTGAAATTAATAAGCCATTTTGGAAAGAAAAAGAAAAATATTTTTTAATAAAGTATTTATTAATGGAGTATTAATTTATTAAACAATAATTACAAAATACTTTGTTAATTATTAATAAAATGTTTGTCTGTCTTTACACAATTTTTTTTTTGCATTAGTCAAAGAGTTTTTAACGATTATAGGGTTTCACTGTGTATCCATTACATTTTCTTCCAATCTTTGCTATGGATGCTTGAAACTGGGAATTATAATAAATCCTACATAATATATATTTCACAGATCCGTGATACAATTTAATTTTTAAAATGTATACATTAAGATATAAATAAAATAATTAAAAATTGCATAATGCAATTATAAAGAAAAGCAAGATAATACATTAATAAATTGAGAGACCAACTATATAATATGAAGTACATATATAATCTACAAGATAAAAAAATTGTTAGCTAAAAGATAATTTATGATGTAGATGCATGCATAAAATTTACTAATTTAAATTTATAAATTTCTATTGTACTTTTTTTTTTACTTGCAGTTGGTGAGTCTGCCTATGAGAAGACATTTAAATGTTTTATGAAATAATTATAAATATTTATATATATGAAAAACAAAAACAAGTTATAAAAACATAAACTTGCTATCGCTTGTATTTATGATCAATAGATGGAGCTTTACCAAAACCTCCAAACAAGCGTATTTTTGTTTACATAAACATCACTGATGATAGCAAATCAGCTTGAAATCAGCTGATCTGAAGGTGGAGCCAATGAAAGAGACAGTGAATTCTGACTCTGATGTTTATGTAAACAAAAATACGCTTGTTTGGAGGTTTTGGTAAAGCTCCATCTATTGATATATATTGTAAATATCGATAAATCTATCTATATTTTAAAAATCATTTGTTGTTATTAAAAAAATATCTTTGATTTGATGTTTATATAAGGAGTATTATTATTGTTTATGGTTATTAGTTATAGTTGTTTGGATTTATTATTTTATTTATTTGTTGATAGTACATCTCTGTGAATATTTAATTATTATAGATAAATAAAGGCATATAAATTGTTGATTATAAAAAAGATTAATTTATTTGTAGTGATTATTAAAAAAATGCAATATTATTATTTATGTATATATATATTTTTTAAAGCTGTTAAATAAATTTTCAATTTAATATTTTTTTTTATATATGATTGATATTTTTATTTATTGAATGTTAATTGTTTTAAAAAAACATATGTAACAATGGTTTTAAAAATGGCATTTGCTGGCTCACGTGGAACAACAGCAACAACAAAAAAAAGCCATGATTATTAAGATAGTTATTAAAAAAACTGAAGGATAAAAATTAGTTGTACTTTGTTTCTTTGGAATTGCCATTCTTAAGAATAGCGGAATAAGATAAATTTCTGTAGTAAACATATAAACCATGACCGGCTAATATATATATATATATATCACAGTCAGGAGCTGTGCCATTTTTTTTTGTTTATTCCAAGGCAGTTTAAAAAGAAAAATTAAGCAAATTTCAACACATGAATTTCACTGTGTCTGAAGCTGAAATTTGATATAGCTATCAGGAATCTATAATGGTCAATCTAATAATAATCTGAAAGTAACTAAAATTAGTTAGTATATTGGATTCAATATGTTAATTTTTTTTTTCAAGGAGAGAAATTTTAAAAAAAAAAGAAATATATATATATATCTGTGCGTTTGGAAACCGATAATTTTCTCTAATGTGATATTTCTTCAATTTTAACTTTGGCTAGAATGCATTCTAATATTAAAGAAATGTAAAGGAATAAAAACCAATGGAACAAGTTGACTTTTGAAAGAAAAATGAACAAGTTAAACTTTAAAACAAAAGGTAGTAAATAATTTTATTAATATAAATAATATATATATTTTTTGAGATCGATATTCTTTTTTTTTTTTTACTTTTTTTTTTAACTATAAAAATAAAACGTTTTTTTATAAATATAATTCTATTCAATTCAAGCATCTTGTTTTTAAAAAAAAAATGTTTAACGAATGTTAAAGTTAACTCTTAGGTAATTTTAAATTTTAAAGTATGGCATATAGGTTTGGGTTGCATATGAGTTGTTATATATATATATATAAATGAAATTTATATTCGCAAATTTTTATTATAAAATTTTTTATTATTTATTTATCTATTTTCTTTTTTTTTTAACTTCATATAATGATTCTTATGCAGACCTAAACAATAATTTACATATTTGCTGTATATAATATGCTTTATTTTTTTTTAATTTTAAATATTTGAAAATATAAATATGGATTTGTGTTTATATTAATGCATACTTGTTGAGCACAAATATGTCTTTATCTATTTAATATATATACTTATTGCAAGTATATATGTATATATTTTTTTTGAATTTGGGTTTGTATTTGAAAACTATTTAAAACACTGATACTACCTAAAATCAAATCATAATATAGAAATAAAGGATGTACTATTTGTTTTATAAGTAATGCCTTTGTAATTTATTTGGAAGAATATTAGTATTTTATTCTTATTTTTCTTTTAGTGCCAGAGTCATTATGAAATTAATTGAATTCACAATTTCATGGAGAATAACTTCGTATTTCACTTATTATTTAATCTTTAGGTCACTTACACATATTATTGTTCATTGATATGTTTAGATATACATAAGTTTACTTATTGGATGTGTATATTAGTTAATAGAATTCCCTTTGTTTCTGATATATATATTTTGTTAGTTAGTCATATCAACCTTGAGAGTAAATTATAATAATAGGTCTCATTATTGCTCTGTATGATTTTGGATTTATTTCATGTATAGCTAGTTGGAAGGGCATATAAACAATTTATTTAAATATAACTGGGATAATTTTATCTTTCTTCATTTAAATTGTACAATCTATTATATTTGGCTTTCTCAACAATTGGATTCATTTAGATTGTTAAGATCTTTCTTTATGTATAAGATATGCTATATTTCTATTATTTAAATTGGTTGATAAATATATTCTATTACATTTGGCACCATCAACATGCAGACATGATTAATTAAGGACTGTTGTTAGTTGTTTCATTATATTTGATGCCTAAAATGTGAAGTTTGATTCATTATGATTTGTTTATGAGGATATAGCAATCGTGATTCCATTACATTTGGCTTTCCCAGTGATTGGGGCCATTTCAATTGTGGATAGGCATTCCATTATATTTTGGTACCAATGTTTGAAGCCTTCTTTCTTCATATGTATATTTTTGTTTGAGATCATTTAGATTACATATATTCCATTACATTTGTCATCCAACGTTTGGAGCATTATTTTCTTTTCATATATTGACGTTACATTACATTTAGTGCCACAACATGGTCAGCATAATATGTTTGTATACATACATTCCATTACTATATATATATATATATATATATATATATATATATATATATATATATATAAATTTAAGAGAGAGAGAGAGAGAGAGAGAGAGAAACACTTAATTTTTTAAAATACACTTAAGACATTTTAAAAAACATATAAATTAAGAACTTGTTTATATATATATATATATAGTAATTATAATTATAGGGGATTTGAACATGTAATTTCAAGCTCCCTTCAGCAATCCACTTTCTCTCATACAACTGATACACATGACCACATACATGTGACAAAGATAAATGATCATCAGTATATATATTTCATGCTGAGCAAACAATCATCAGTTAGTCCAGCTCAGCATCTCCCACACATGTATATATATATATATATATATATAATCAGTGCTCAGTTTATATTTAGATAGCAAATATTTAAACATTAATGTACACGCTTCAATCTATTTCACTATTCTACTCATCAGCCATCTACACCATTGAAAATCTGATGATGGAATGCCCAAATCTCATCTCATGCTGATGTCAATATTATATATATATATTCCACCTTTATTTTAAAAGGAGGTTGCCTTGGCAGTACTTTGAAATTCTTGATTCTTATTGATATTGGGATTATCTAAATGTTGATTGCTTTTTAATGATATATATATATATATGTTGATATAAAGATTTCCATGGGTTGCATATATAAAAGGCATATTTTGCGGGTTTATCCATGTTAAAAAATTTAAATATTAATATACCATCATTTTGACTTGATCACACAAGTCATCTACTGGGTGATAAAAGGTAGAAAGATGGTTGTAGGGACTCTACAATCAAGGATTTGAAAAAAAATGTTTAAGTTCCACCGATAGCTAAAATGTTAAATTAAGAATGTTTTTAAAAAAAATCTTTCCAAATAGGAGGAAGTTTGCATATATCATATCGCTTATTGATACAATCTGGTCTTTTAAGTATCTCACTGACTTCTATGATTTTACACTGGTAGAGATTATCATATCTGGATATGATTCTGGTACTAGAAAAATCAATTTTATGACCTGAATCAATAGTATGGAGTGAGAGTGCTGATGACAATGAGTGTTGTTTAACTGCATTAGCATGCTCATCTCTCCTAGTACTGATGTGACGATTACTCATACCTATGTAAGAAGATTTACAAACTTCGGTATATTAATATTTAATTTTTTTAAACATGAATGAACCTGCAAAATATATATATATATATATGTAAGAAAGTGTTTTTTTTATGAAACAGGGGGAGGTCCTACAAATTTTTGAAAAAATGACTGTTTAGGGAAAATTTATATTTCAAAGGCTTTTATTTAAATATATGTTACATTTGTCACAAGTTTCACATGTGTAGAGGACAGTCAGAGAAAAAAAAATTGGAAAGTTATAGAGTTGACATGTGATTACATTGTTGTAAATCTTCACATTGTGAAGAATCTTTAACACGCATTGTACATTACTAATTTTTTCTGACATGTTGTTTAAAGAACAACATTTATTATGAATAAATTACTTGCTATCAGTCTATTTCTGACAAGATATTGGGTTACTAGTTGGATATGCCTTTCAGCAAGCTGGATCTTTGCTTCATGTGTGCTCAAATAGCAACAAAAATATCTGGCCATGCAATCTTCTTATTTCTGATTCTTAGTTGCTCCAATTTGTTTAATATTGTTTGGGTGTTGTGGGGTATTGTAATCAAGATGAAAATGTATATGTGCAAAGGTGAAGGCTCTTATTCTTGGAAAGGACCCCTTTATAAAGGTTTTGAGGAGATTTGGGATAGTTATATCAGATTTTTTAAATAATATTGTCAATTTAAATCATGAGTTTGTGAGGTCAATACATTTTTGGAGAAAATAATACTGAGTTTCCTTTTTTCTGTGACATAATGTATATGTACCATCAATGTTATATCCCCATTTGAATTTTAAAAAACATGTTGTGGGTAATTCCAAAGACCAGTGTTTAAATTTCCTGATCAGCTGTTTATTATTTATTTCAAGAAAAGGTTGTTGACAGTTGCCAAGTGGTTTGGGTTCTATTAGTCTGTATGTTTCCAAGTAATTGGTTTTTGATTGTGGTATTATTAGTTTTATATTCCCATTATCTTTAAATGAATTGAATAAGATAGATATGTTTATTAATGGAAGTGGTGTATCAGTCACTCATACTTTTAGTAAGTTCTGGAGTAATGAATATATGATTGAAAGTGATGAGAGTAGATTTAAGATTTTCTGTATATAAAATATTTGTAATGAGTGAAATCCTAGACCATTTTCATCTGAAGGAAATTTTTTAGCATCTAATTCACAATCAGTTACATAAAATAGATTGCTCTCCACGTATATTAAGTAAACTTCATGAACCAAATGCCCATTTTTGTGAAAATCATAAAAAATTGATATTATATTTTTAGAATTCTAATAGTTTATGCCTATGTAATAGCACTTGCATATGAAAACAAAGGATGATAAAGTCCTTAGTTTATTGTATTCAGTGCTTGGTTATAATGACTTTAATCAAAGTACTCAAACAACTATATTTTCAATAATTTAATATATAGTTTTAATAATAAATACTTATATGTAAGTTATATAAATATTAATGTAATGTTTTTTTTAATATTTTAGCCGTGTACATATCACTAAAGATACGTTGAATTACCTTAATGGAGATTATGCGGTGGAGCCTGGCTGTGGAGGAGAGCGAAATGTTTACCTGAGGGACCACAATATTGAAACTTTCCTCATTGTTCCTGATCAAGAAAAAAGAGTAAGTTCGTTTATATATATTTATTGTTTTCAAATAAAAAGCTCTAATTTACTTTCGAAACATTTTTAACCTCTCATATAATTTTATGGTTTATATTACCTAATAGTCACAATTGATTCGACAAAACACTTATTTTAATTCAAATTAGGACGTTTATTTAAAATATATTATTTACTTTGAAGTATTTATTAAATAAATGAATAATCATATAGTCATTCATTCTGTAGGTCATGTACCTCAACTGAAAATCAGGATCTTGTGGTCTATCACTGTAACATTTTACTAAACTATACAGAACAAGTTACGATTAACTAATTGTATTTGCATGGTGAGCCCTATATTTTTGCTAATTAAATTCAGCAGATTAACCTTTATATAATAATCTAATTCTCACACTCTTCCATTCATCTGGACTTTTATTATCAACTGTAAAACTTTCTCTAGTTAGTGACCTTAGGTTGATCTTTATAATTATTCAAGCAGGTCATCTTGTTTTCAAAATATTAAATTTTTTTTAAATTTCAGATTTTTTATTTTGGATAATAAATAAGAAGCTAAAGGTAGTTGGCAGATGAATAATTACAATGTTTTTAACTTTGAATTTTTTTAATAATGGAACAGACTTGATGCTGATTCAAAGATAAAAATTTAACTGTAATATTATCATCTAATTATTGATTATTTAAAGTTCCACAAGGCATTATAGTAGATAGCTACCTATAAGGGGGTATAGGGGTTTAAATTACAGTATTATCAAAAAAAAAAGGTTAAGAATGGATGAGATGTAAGTAGTAAACAAAGTGTAGAAAATTTAGATATAAATGTAGATGAGAGGGAATGGGTCTGCAAAACTAATGATAAACAAGCTAATTACAAATGTAATAAAAAAGAAAGAGTCAATACAATTTATATAAAAGAGTAGTAAGAAAAGAAAAAATTATTAATCAAATATTCAATTTTAAATTTGTAGAAGACCAAAAAACTTGCTGGGAATAAACAAAGCAGTTAAAAATGAAGAGCTTGAGGTACTAACAGTAGTGGAAACACATCTAAGAAAAGAACCTATACTGGAAGATTTGGTATGTCAGGGTATAAATAGAAAAGAAAAAGAAAAGAAGGAGTGATGGTATAGGAGTTATTTTAAAAATATATTTAAATATTGTTAAATGTCAAGAACATTTGTGATCTGAGATTAGGTTAAGAAGACAAGAATGGATGGTGGCTATAATGTATATGGCCACTGGAGATAGTCAAACTATAATGGAGTGGTACAGTAGGATATATAAGTGTCTAGTTAAGGATGTACAGAGTTTTAAAAAGGGGGAAGAAAATAATAGTTGTAGGGGATATGAATGGACATATTGAAGAAATTGATGACATGAATAACAAGAATAAACAGCTTTTGAAAAAAATTTGTCAGAGAGTGAATTTCAGATATTTTTGAGGGGCAATATACATGACTAAAATAATATATTTCATACAATAGATTATGTATTAGTAGAGAAAGAGGGAATAAATAAAGTAGAGAAAATTAAAGTGTTGATAATGAAGAGAGAGTATAATAAAGGTAGAAAGGATAGTGAAAGATGTGGATGGAGAGTAAATAATAAGAATAAATTTGAAGAATATAAAATAAAAGTAAAAGAATTCATGGAAGAATTTGTTAGTTGTGAATATAAGGACTGGTATGATGAAGTAGAAAAAATGGCAAATAAGGTTTTACGTGAAAATATTCAGAAGAATAAAAGTAATAGATAAGTGAGAATTAGTAAAAGTGAAAAAAGAGTGGAAAAGCATACAGAGAATATAAATGTGTTTTTAAAAACAAAGAAAATGAAAAAGATGTTAATATTAAATGGGAAAACTATTTTTTTAAAAAAGAAGTTGGCTAAAATAGATAATTATATAGAGAGAATGAAATTAATTAGTAAATTATTGAAGGATATTAATAAAAATGGAAAAGATGGGAGTAAAAATTTTTGGAAATATATTAAAAAAAGGATCAGAAATAGTTTTACTAAATGATAAGAAAAAACATGTGCAGCTCTAAAAAAGAATTAGAGATAATCTTACATAAGTGTGTAATGAATATAGAAAAGATGTTAGATGTGAAGGACAGTGTGCTAACAAACATAAAAGCATATAGTAGTGGAAATATTAGTTTTACAGAAAATGAACTGAATAAGGCAAAGAAGAAATTGAAAGTTGGAAAGGCAAGAGGTTTAGATACAGGGACAGCAGAGATGATGATGAATTTTGGAAATAGAGCAAAATTAAATCTATTGTCATGTTTTAATAAGATGGCACAGAAAAGAGAATCTCCAGATAGTTGGAATAATATAAGAGTAAGGCATGCATTTAAAGAAAAGAATCATAGAAAGTTAAACAATACAGACCTATAGTGGTAACATCAGTGTTATATAAAGTTGTTGCATGTGTGGTGGCTGGAAGAGTGGCAAAATGGATGAAAGAAAATAATATAGTGGGAGAAATGCAGAGAAGTTTTAAATTGAATATGTGTACAAGAGATAGTTTATTTATAGACACACAACTTATAGATATGAATAGGAATACAGGTAGACATGTATATGGTCTTTATAGACATAGAGAAGGCATATGATAGAGTAAATAGAAATACATTATGGGTAAGTTTAGTAAATTTGAGAATGAATAGAGTTTTAGTGGATCTTATTAAAAGATTTATGAATATAATTACTATTTGCATCAATTAGGAAAAATAAAATCAATTACAGTTAAAAGTAGGGTGAGACTAAAACAAGGATGCTCTATATCACCTATTTTGTTTTTGTTACATTTGACAGAAATGGAGAGAGCAATAGAAATACTAGAAAGAGAAATAGAGATACCATTAATAGATGGCAAAAGAATGTATATATTATCAGGTCTTTTATTTGCTGATGATATCTCCTTGTGCACAGAAATTAGATAAGTGTTGAAGTTATGCTAAAGATGTGTGCAAGGGTGGGTAAAGAGATGGAGATTAAATTTAATGAAGAAATGTCAAAAGTAATGATGTTGGGGAAAGAGACAATTTTTTATTGGGGGATATAAAGTTAAATGTGGTGAATAGGTATAACTATTAAGGCATCATCTTAAGTAATCAGAAAAATTGCTTAGATGAATGAGAAAAAATAGTGATAAATGAAGCAAAGAAAAAGGGACTGATAAAAGAAATTAACACTGTTTTCATATAATAAATATGATGTAGCAAAAATTGTATGAAAGGAAGTGGCAGTAGCAGGTTTAACTTATGGTAACAATGCAATATGTGTTAGTAAATGGGTGTTAGATTATTTAGAAAAATACAAAGAGAAGTAGGATGACATGCATTAGATGCAGATGTGTGAATGGCAGAGGAGACAATTCAAGTAGAAATGGGATGCTTAAGTTTTTGCATGAGAGGTGCAAAGTGAAAATGTTCAGATTGTAATTTATGGATAATAAGAGAATAGCCAAAATAGTATTTAGTTGGATTAAAAGTAAAGTACATGCAACAAGATGGGTGAGAAAGATAGTACATTATGCAAAAGATTTTGATAAAGACTTTATGTCATTATATTTGTAAAAAAGGTGGGATGATTGTGTTAGAAGAATTATTGAGTGTTATAGTGGCAAAGAATGGGGTAGAAGAATTGATGCATTAATAAAAAATGAGATGGACAACTAGTATGAAGAGTAGAAAGAGTATAAATATATATAGAAGTAAACAGATAATTTATGATAATAACAGGGAAAGTAATTTCCTGTTTAAAGCTCAAACAGGATTGTTAGCAACAAGAGAATATAGACACAAATGAAGAAATGTGGGTGATTTAGTCTCAAGTTATATAAGGAAGGCATGAAAAATATTAGGCATCTGCTGATTGAACATAAATGCTTACAAGCAGAAAGGGTACAAATAATGATGATGTGGGGAAATAAATACAAACAGAGTGATTATGTAGAAAGTGGGTTCTTGGCTTTTTATGTTGGGTTTGAAAAAAGATAAGGGGATTTAGATATAAAATTCATAAAGTGGACAAAGATAATGTTATGAAAATGGGATGGAGCAGGATAGAGAAGAATTTGGGAAAAACTTAGAGTGGGGAATGGAAAGACAAGATAAAGTGGCCAACAGGTTTCTCTGGGCATAAAGGTTGAGAGATTCAGGAAAAGCTATAGTGCATCACATCACATCACATTTCATGCTTATAAATAATTAAAAACTTAAATATATAAAATGGTAAATGTAAATTGTAGGCTCAGTTCTTATAGGGTGTGATGTTTTTACTATCAATAGAATTACTATGGATTATTCGATTTCATTATCAGTTCATTAAATCAGTTGAGATTGTATAAGAGTATTGTAATAATAATTACATATCCATTTACCACTATTAGATAGCTAGATTATTTAGCTATAATCTGCTCATATTAAAGAAAAATTAGAAGCTTTCTTTGACTTGAAAATATTTTCATGATGTCCAGCCAAGTTTGAAACTCAGATCAAGACATGGTACGCAAATATATTAACCACTATGCCACAAGGTCATTTTTATCCTGAGTTTAAGCTTTATATCATTTTACAATTTAATTAAAGAAATAATTCTTAAATCTAGCACTCGTAAATGTTTGTTTTTGAAGTAAGAATAAATCTTGGACTCTTTGTTAAATAAATTTTGCCTTACTTAGCATTGTATTTTTGATCAGAACGTAGGTATTAATGCTCATTAAGCCAATTTAGATTTACTGAGAACTTTTACATTTTATCTAATGATATCACAATACTAATCTGCATGGCCTCACACAATAGTGTGATATATTTAAGAGCTAAAAGGTTTTAGATTAATTTTTTGGTATATCTTCAATTTTTTATTAAATAGTTGTTTGCTCGGGATGGCATATTTTCAACAGCTCAGTTTGAGCATTAACAACCTAAAATCTTTTCACTTTATATAATAATCAAATTCTCACAATTTTCTATTTATCTGGCATTTTATTATCAACTGTAATTTTTATCAAAACTTTCTTTCATACCAAGCCTTACATATTTTCTCATATCTATTGCAATTTCAGCATTATATTATCTAATTGTTTTGTTCTTTTGTTTCTTAATCTGTCTATTGCTTTATTTAATTCTGCATCCAATATTAAATTAAACTCTCTACTAAATCATATTCACTTACGAATTCACCCTCAATCAAAGTTTTTATTATACATTCATTAAGTTTTTTTTTACCCTCACATTCTCTTTTCTTGGCATTTAATAATGGAGCACTTTTTATTTTTTACTTCTCTTTTTTATATATCACCAAAATTTTTCACAATCATTTTCTTCAACACTATTAACTTCCAACATTAATTTCTTATTATGTTTCTCTATATTTCTGTCTTATTTCCATTTTAGCTATGTTTTTGTCTTAAATATTCTGCCTCAACTATATAAACTTTCTTTTATCTACTTTATTAATTGCCAGTTTTCTATTCATCTTTTACATACACCCTCTTTAATGATTCTGCTTTTATGTCCTCTCCTCCTATTTATTAATACCATCCATATCACCTACAGACAATAATTTATCATTTTCTTTTTTAAATTTATTTATACCTCTATATAAAAATTGTCAGTATCTAAATATATTATATTTTACTTTCATTCTTTTCACCCAATTTTAATCTAATGCACATATGGTTTTTTTTAACATTTTTGTTTCTAAGGTGCTATCCTTAACAATAAATCTTATACACCCCTAGTTTATTCTTATCATATCTATTTAGCTTTTTTCATTCACATTTCTGAAGATGTGATTCATTATCCTATCATAATTCTACCACTCCTAGAATCTAATTTTTATTTTATAAAAAAATCTCCAATTCTTTCCATTTATTCATATCTTTATCTTTTTGAGTATTTATTTATACTATTAATTTTTATACTAACAGTCTGCATTTTTTAAAATAATCTTTTTTATAATTATTTTCAGTCATCCTCTATAAAAAATTATTTCTGTCTTTATATTTACATCTCTCAATAAATATAAATATATCCTTCCTTTTCATATCTATTTCTAATGCCTTCTCTTTTTCTTTATACGTATGTGTATATATATAATAAATAAAACAAGTTATAAATTTCATAACTTGCTCATAACTTGCATTTTATGATCACTAGATGGAGCTTTACCAATAGCCCACTATCAAGCTTTGTTTACATAAGCGCTGAGAGAGATAGAATTCAATATCTCTTTCAAATTGTCTCCAACATTTAAACATAGTTTCGAGCTAGTTGGCTCACGTCAGTAAAGGGTAGGAAGACTAAAAACTAGATCTAAATACCAACTCTGCAATCAGCATTTATCAAACATGTTTTTATCAGCTTGAAAGCATGAACTTTTCAGATATGTAAATATCTTCAAATCCAATCAAACAAACTAGATAGCAATATAGGTCTGAATTCAGTTCAGTTTCACAACATAGTAAAAGCCTCTGCAATCTATATCATTGCAAAAATCTTCAAGGGTACATTTATGATAAACAAAAACAAGTTATAAATTTCATAACTTGCTCATAACTTGCATTTTATGATCACTAGATGGAGCTTTACCAATATCCCACTATCAAGCTTTGTTTACATAAATGCTGAGAGAGATAGAATTCAATATCTCTTTCAAATTGTCTCCAATCTTTAAACCATGGTTTCAAGCTAGTTGTCTCACATCAGTAAAGGGTAGGAAGACTAGAAACTAGATCTAAACACCAATTCTGCAATCAGCATTTATCAAACACGTTTCTATCAGTTTGAAAGCATGAACTTTTCAGATACATAAATATCTTCAAATCATAAATGTACCCTTGAAGGTTTTTGCAATGATATAGATTGCAGAGGCTTTTACTATATGGTAAAACTGAACTGAATTCAGACCCATATAGCTATCTAGTTTGTTTGACTGGATTTGAAGATATTTACATATCTGAAAAGTTCATGCTTTCAAGCTGATAGAAACGTGTTTAATAAATGCTGATTGGAGAGTTGGTGTTTAGATCTAGTTTCTAGTCTTTCTACACTTTACTGACATGAACCAACTAGCTCAAAATCATGGTTTAAAGGTTGGAGACAATTTGAAAAGAGATATTGAATTCTATCTCTCTCAGTATTTATGTAAACAAAGCTTGAAAGCTCCATCTAGTGATCATATATATACACACACACATATATATATATATATAATTATAATTGAAATAATATTTTTAATGGTTTACAAACAATTACAAACAATTCTTAAATCTGCAGAAGTACTTTCGGTTACTTTCTAACCTGCCTCAACTGCCATTAAATTCAAAAACAAAAGTGGAAGCAAACATCATCAAATCAAATTCCACAAATCTCATATTTTAATGTTAGAAGCTTGTCAATTTCTTTGATCATGAAAAAACATGTAAATATAAATTTAAATTTAATTTTGAAAATGTGAAAATTCTTCATGAAGAGAGAAACCATAGTAAAAGAAAAATTAAAGAGGCAATTTTTATAAACAGAAATAAAATGCATTTAATAAATCGACAAGCTTCTAACATTAAAATATGAGATTCGTGGAATTTGAATTGATGACATTTGCTTCCACTTTTGTTTTTGAATTTAATGGCAGTTGAGGCAGGTTAGAAAGTAATCGAAAGTACTTCTATGGATTTAAGGATTGTTTGTAATTGTTTGTAAACCTTTAAAAATATTATTGCAATTATAATTACAATATTGTTTTTAATTAATGGTTATTTATATATATATATATGGGAGCTTCTATGTAATAAAAATATAATAGCTAAATAGCAGATGCTTCAGTACAATAACAAGTGCTTTCCTCAGAGCTTCTTCTTTCTCAAATCATAAGAAATGCGTGTGGTGAGATTTAAAATTGTTATTTTTGTATTTGTTATTTTCTCCTCATTCTTCCATGTGAAGTATGTTTACATTTATACATTGGACAAAACAATCATAGAATAAAAAAAAAAGGAAGAACACATTTTGGAGGTTAGAGAAAAATCTAATTCATCAGTCATTTATTCACACATTAAATTAACTAACCATGACATCAATTTTAGTAAAATACATATTCTGGTAAAAATTGAACAATATGAGCAGAGATTACTAAGGAAAGCTAAAGAAATTTTTAAAAGGCCCAAGAGCATAAGTAAAAATTGTGAATTAAAAAAAATTAACAATATTTGGAAATAGTTATTGGAGGATAAAATGATTTTTAAAACTTCTCAACCAATAGAATGAGGGGAAATAACAAAAACAAAAATAACAATTTTAAATCTCATCACTTACATTATTTTGGTTTGAGAAAGAAAAAACTGAAATGTCAACTATTTAGTTGTTATATTTTTATTACATGGAAGCTTCAGGAAATAATACTATGTATTCATCATTTACCCATGAGAATATTAGAATTAATGTATATAATGTTGATATGAAAATTTTCATGAGTAACAGATATAAATGATATATTTTACAAAATATACATATATATATATATCAATTATATATATATATATCCCAATCTTCTTTAGTTTAATAGATAATAAAATTTATTATACGTTAACTTACCTAATATTTTATAGTCTCTTAATAATTTTATCCCATTTGGTTCAATAAATCTTTGTTCCTAATGAGTACATCCTATACATTTAAAAAATTAATGCAACTATTCTCATATAAACAATTTACTCTCAAATTAACTTCACAAATTTTATTTAAATTTATTCTATTATTAAAACTTGATAATAATTCACCACTCTTATCTGCCTAACCTTTTACTTCAAAATCATATCCTCAAAAGTCGTTATTTTTTCCACCATCCCTGTTTACATCTCATTTGTTCCCATTAGCACTGCAACATTTTTATCTATATCTGTTTTTACAGTTTCTAATCTCACATCTTTTCTCTATCCTTTCTAGCTAACATTTTCTTACAACCCCACCATTGAATCACCCAATAATACATTCACCATTCTTTTAATTCATATGCTCATACCCTGCTTCTCTACACCACATTCATATTCTATAAATCAATGTTCATAACCTTCTCAAATTCCTTGTTTCCAGAATTATTCTTTGCAACAAATATGGGTTAAAAATATTTCAATAGATGGTTATTTAGTAATATTCAATCAAAATTGGAGAATAAAAATATTTCAAAATTGTATCCAACCATTGAATGAATTTAAATTTTTAGGTTTATACTTTTATAAATTTTAACATGCAACTCCAAACATTAAAGATTTTAAAGTTACTTTTACATGTATCATATATATAACCTTTATTTGTAAGCACATTATTATTACCTGAATGAGAGCATTTAAGTGTCTCCTAGTAGATGGTGGTCATAAAAATTATGAAAAGTGAATGAATATTAAAAGTGTTTATTTAAAACCCTAGAATTAACAAAAAAAATATAAAAACTTTAGAAAGTACAAAAAAAGAAAGAATGTAGGAGTTGTAACTATTAAAAAGCAAATGGGAGATAATGTTGGTTAGATCAATAGCTACTTCAGGGAAAAAATATATAGAATATATTTAAGATAAAAATGAATTTAATAAAAAATTAACAAATAAAATTAATACTGCTAAGAGAGACTTGGAAAAAAATTTTGGAGACATAGAGAAGAAAAATAAGAAAGAAGTGGTTTTAATGTTATCAAATGCAGAAGGAAATAAGTGTGAGAATAAGAAAGAACTTAGAAAATATTTATGCATAAGGGAGAGTTGATAAATTAATATGATTCATTAAGAAGCTTAATTTATGAGAAGATAGAATGGAGACAGATGTGGAAATAAATAAATTAATAAATAGATTGGGAAAAGGAAAATCAAATGGATTAGATAGTATGGTAACTGAAATCATTAAAAGTATGGTAAAGCAAGTTTTTAGTAAAATTATAGTTTGATAGTAAAATTTAAAATAAATAGAAGGATGTTAGAATTAGATTATTACATAAAGAAAAAAGGAAAAAATTTTATATTTTTAAATAGTTGTAGATTAATAGCAATTACTTTCATAGTTTACACATATTTTTATAATTAAGACTTGGGCAGGAGAAAATGAAATTTTGAAGGAGATTCAAAGTTGTGGAAATGTTTTGAAAATATGGAATAGGCTTAGAATTGGTAAGAATGATTATGAGTCTTTATGGAAATGATTTTTATAAGTATCAATTGGGTCATATATAATTAATGGAAGTTAAATGTGAAATTGGATTGAACCATAAATGTTCAATATCGCTTTTATTATTTATCTTGATTCTAAAAAACCGAAGATTAAGATACAAAAGATTAAAAATAAAGATGAAGATTACTATAGTTGGAACCACAAAAATATATAATTTACCAGTTTTTTTTTTGTGCACAATATGGCATTTTTTTGCAAACAGTGTTTAAGATGTGGAATCTTTTTTAGAGAAGCATAGAGCGACAAGAAAAATGTGAGATTTAAATTTAAAAAAAAAGGTCAATATTTTAATGATTTAATACCAATTCTAGTTAAAAGATAATGAGGACTATGCTTATTAAAAACCAAAAGAGATCAAAATAAAATGATACTGAACTGGGTTTAGATCTATATGAATATACAAGCAAATTATCTTGGATTGAAAATGTTATTGTGTTTTTATTTTGAGTTGGTAGCTTTATAGTTAACCAAAAAGGTAAAAATTGGGATATGGATGAGTACCTTAAAACCAAAAATCCAAATGGGCTGCTCTCAGATCCAAGGTTCCTCACTTATAAAAGCCATAAGCTAGAAACTAGCCTGGGGGTATTGGATAAGAAGACACTGAATAAAGATTAAAATGAGCAATGTTTTAGTATCTACTGATTACTACATCTTGAATTAGGTGGTATTATAATACAGAGAAAGCATAAGAAAAAATTACCATATGAAATTTAAATTCAGTGAAGAAAAATCTAAGATGCTAGTATTTAATGAGAAGGATAAAACTGGAGAATGGAAAATGGGATATTTTTTTGTCTTAAAAAGATAAAAAAGAATAGATGTTTGGACATCTTATCAAAAGTGAAAAGGAAACCAGGGAATAAAATTTTTAAAAAAAGTAAAAAATACATTGGTATTAAGTAATGTTTTTTTACATAATAAATATGAAGTATGTTGAATCATTTGGAAAGAAGTGATATTGCCTGCTTTGACACCTGAAGATGATTTGCTTTGCATTGGCTAGAGAATATATTTTTGGATGAATGCAAAAAAGTGTGATAGATATGCATTAAGTAGAAAAATGTGGACAGCAGTTAAAGTTATTCAAGAAGAAATAGAGTGGACTTATTTTTAATGAGCAAACATGGAAACTTTTGGTAAAAATAGTATTTACTTGAAATACATTGAGAGTTTTTTACATTGAGTGTTTTTTCGAATATGCAAAAGTAACAAAAAGACAATTCATCTCTCTCTATATATATATATATTAAACCTTAATTTTCACAAAGCTAAATGGTTCAAATATGTAAATCACATTATAATCGCACAAGCTTATTTACACCACAATTTTTCTGTATGTTTTCAAGGTAACCTCTGTAAGTTGAATATGGATTTCTTCATCTTTTACTTACAGAAGTTGCCTTGACAACATATTAATGATTTATGATGTAGATAATCTTGGGCTGTTATTATGTGATATGTGTATGTTGTGTATAAAAAATAAAATAATTGTATAGAAAATGTATCGAAGTATATAACCATCAAGGTTGGACAAAGAGAATATATAAATTTATTAAAGAAAATAATAGAGTTCTGGAAAAAAGATATGAATAAATAAAATAGTTAAGAGTTATATAAAAATAAATGGTATATAACATATAAAAGGGTATATTTTAACACTAAAGGGAATTTATTATTTGATACAAGGAAAAGAAAACAAAAATAGAATAAGGATTTGAAGTTAAGTTATAGTTAATATGGAAATGGGAGAGGTAGTACTTGACACTCATTTTTAGAATGTATATTGTTGAAAGTAGATTATGATTAATTGTAAGAAGTAAAAAGTAGATGAGTTTTTTGTAATACATAAAGATGTTGAGAGAGAATGTGTTTTATTTGACTAACACGGTTTTTTGGTCTAATTTTATTTAATGATAAACCATTTTCTATCACATTGCACCATCAATATGTAATTCATTGCTTTGTAATTTCAGTGTTTTTACATAAATTAAGTTGCTGTAAAATTAACATATTTAAAATATATTAATCATTCAAAAAGCTATTCATATGAAATTTACTTAATGCAAAGTCTAAAAATGATGATTTTAATCATCAACAAATCATAAATGATAGTACAAACATATTTGATTATATTTTTGATTTTGGTGCAGTGGATGTCATATCCATTTCCATGCACATGAAGTACATTCATAACCAGAGTGAGTGGAATTTGAAATTTTTTCAGGTCATAGCAAGCTTTGGATTTTTGTAGATAGATAACTTATATCCTTCTGATTATTAGTCAGTAAATAGTTATCTCTCTGTTATTAACTATAAAGTAAAGATCCCAGATTAATATTGGTGGTTCAAAATGAGTGTTGGAATGCTGATCATAAAAACAAAATCTGATTATAATATAATGTACCCTTAACTTTAGATGATGGTAATATTATAGACCTGTGATCACCAAGCCATTTTTTACTTTTATTAATAATAGTATTACAAGAAATCAGAACTTTTCAATTTACTCAAAATTGAACCATCACTTAGCCATAAGTATCTTATTTTTAAGATAATAAATGGATGTTTACATGTCCATATAAAAAAATATGTTAAGTGATTAGAATAGTATATCATAAAAAAATTAATAAAAGTTTGTGTTGTCAAATAAAAGTCCTATTATGTTTTAGTGTAAATTACAATGCATTGAAGAATCAAAAGAGTATATATGCAATGTCTAACTCAATAATTAAGAAATCATAGTGTTCTGAGCATTAAAGAGACAGATTGAGCACATAATCTCTCAGTTGTTTTAAATGAGATTTATTTTTACATTTTTCTCAGTTAAGAATCAACCCAGACATCTTTAACTCTTGAGTCTATCAATCTCATTACTGACCTCAACTCCAAAGAGACATGCATCCTTTTATTTCAATAGATTTAATATTTTACATATTTCAGTTTAAGCTGTAGAGCAATAACAAACCATTGAGGCAAAGAATAGCAGTTTTATTCAATCACTTTTATGGGTATTATTTTTTTCTATTGAGAGTCAGTTCAGGATTCTTTAGTTTTCCAATCAATCATTCTTACTACTGGGAAAAACATTCTCAGATTACTTAATAAATTATACAGGGTTTGAACTCAGACTTTCACACAACCCACCACTCTCAGTGCCATCTCATATTGCTGACCTACCTGATCACACACATGTTGAAAAGATAAATAATCACCAATATATGTATTTCATGCTAAACCAGCAATCATCAGTTCGTCCAGATTACTATCCTCATACATATATATGATCAGTACTCAGCTTTATATTAAGATAGCCAATCTTCATACTTTAATGGACAGGCTTCAAACTATTCCAACTCACAACTCTTTAGCCTTCCATTTCATTGAAAATCTGATGATGGAACGTTCAAAGTTTTTGTCCATTAAAGTATAAAGATTGGCTATCTTAATATAAATCTGAGTACTGATCATATATATGTGTGAGGATAGTAATCTGGATCAACTGATGATTGCTGGTTTAGCATGAAATATGTATATTGGTGATTATTTATCTTTTCAACATGTGTGTGATCAGGTGAGTCAGCAATATGAGATGGCACTGAGAGTTGTGGGTCATGTGAAAGTCTGAGTTCAAACCCCACATATATTACATATATAAATGCAGGTTTAATCCTGTACAATCTATTAATAAATTATAGTAATAAATAATTATTTTTTAAAATAATAAAAATAACTTTATAGAAGATTTATAGTATCTCCACTTTTGTTGAAGTATTTAGAACATAAAGAGTTAAATTTAAAAATAAACAAAAAAAAAATTGCTTTTTGCTTCTAATAAAAAACAAAATGAAACAAATTTTTACTTGAAATTAAATATGATAAAATTTTGTAAAATATAAAGCTTAAAAATATTTTCCATGAATGACAAACATTCTTCATAAAATTTATTATTTTATACTTCAATTTTAGAAAAACCTTAATAGATACTAAATCAATGTACAATACAACTTTTATTCAAAAAACTGTAAATTAATAATAAATAAACCGCATTAAAATGCATTCATTTAATAAATTTTATAAGGCGTCAACTACTTTTCCACCTTAAGAGTGTCATACATGATAGTATTTATTAAACATTTATTTGAGTTGCATGAAAGCATATTTTATGATTCACTTTTTTTATCCTTTCTAAATTTTGATGTGGTACAATATTTTATGTAATAACATGTTTTCTAAATGTTAAACTAAATATACATAAAATTTAAGAAAATTTGTAAAATATTTTTCTCTAATAATAAAATTAAAACTAGCGATTAAGTAATGGCAGGAAAAAGAATTGTAAAACATTCTTGAATTGTATCAGAAAGATTAGTTTGAAGAGTTTAACCAACAATTTAAAATTAGTAACAGCAAGTAAAAGAAACTGTATAGATTCCATAGTTAATACAGACAAAATCATCAAAGCAAATAGAGAGGCCTTAGACACTAGCTGATAATGAATCAGTTGTAGCATTTCTATGAGGTGAGGATATCAAAAACATTTGTCCTGAATGTATTTATAATTGTGAGAAAAATCGAACACTTCTCTATATATTTTTTTCAAAATACGTAAAGATACAATGTTTTTATTATTTTTATTTTTTGAATAAATAATGATCAAACACAGTAAATATCTATGTGAATGTGCTTTCTTAATTTATTATTAATAACTACATTATTATTTTTATTTTGTTTATACTATAATTATACTTTATATGTACATACTATACATATAAAAAATGTTTGTGTTATATATGTGTGGGTGTTTAAAATTGCAGTTCAGAAAAATAATACATATTCCTATGAAATCAAAGTTTTTCTGAAATGTTGGTATATATTATTTATTTGTAAATAAAAAGCTCTCAGTTGAATATTAGGAATCTAAAAGGAAAAACAGTTTTTAGTAGGAAAAAAACTTTGGATTCACAACTCATTATAGCCACAGTTCACTAATCATCTCAACCTATATTTCAAGCTAGGGCATGTGTGACACACAGAACAATTATCAATGGCATTCTGGTTGAATTTCCAAATAATAAATGTATATATTTTTAATTACAACTTGCAGGGTTGGTGTGTTTGCCTCATCATCATTTTGTATATATAACTCTCATGTAAATGAAAATCATGGTTCAGTTTAATTCACTAATAGTTTTGTACAATAAATGTGTACTCAACAGCTCAACATTTACTATTTTCAATAAAGATAATAGATAGGTGAAAATTTTTTTTCCAGGGAGGATTAATTTTGCCTGTTTTTTTTTTTTGAATGGTCAATTGACCTTTGATTTTTTTTTAATGCAACTGGGTGTTTAGAGTAAATTTATATTTAGACAGAATATTATATTGATTCATTCATTTGAAAAACTTCTATTCATAATTATATAATAATACATTTTATGTTTGTGTTTACATGAAAAAAAAAAGGTTATAATTAATGATTGTTGAGTTAATGCATGACGGAACTTTGCAAATACATGAAACTTGATAATATCGTTCGAGTCTCAAAGAAGGTAAAAATCGTATTTTGCTTTTAAATGTCTATTGTGTAATTAAAACAAATTTCTCATAGAGAAAAACTCCAAAGTTTTATAGAAAAGAATAATATATGAAAAACTTTCAATTTTGAGATGACTTTTTATATTGCAAAATGATGTATGAAGTTCATTAATCAGCTTTTTAAATTAATCCATTGAAAGCTAAATACACTTTGCCTATTCTGAATCACTACTCAGCAATTTTGTAAACAATACACACTATTTTAAGTACCAACGAGATGAAATATTCTCCATGCCAAAGAAAATTTTAAGCATATCTTTCAAATGCAATACATTTTTCACATATGGTGGTATATATTTTAAAATATTGAATGACCAATAATGTAATATCTTTATAATGGGTTTTAAAAGTATATAATATATAATTTTGAAGTCCATTATATTCAGACCAATTTTGATAGTGTGTCATGTTGAACATGAAATAACATCTTAACATAAGTTTGGCCCGATACCACTGAAGGATTGCCAATCATTGGCATAGAATATTGTAACGTTCAGAATCGTATGATCAGCCAACAAGATTCAGAGACCTAGCAAAAGTACTTCAAACCCAGTATGTTCGGGATATGGTAGTCGCGGAACAGTACTAAGCTTTAACCTATTTGCCAGTGCTCCAAAATCTCCACTATCCAACCAACACTCCTGATGCTACTAATGGTTATCATTTTTCTTCGGTCCCGGTGGTCAGGGTAGAAACAAGGACTCTCAATTCAAACTTAGCCTATCATGCACTAGACTTTATTAATTTAATCTAAGATACTCACTAAATACTTTGATATAGCTCAAACTATTATTATTAATATTTCATAGGTTTTGGATACATACATATGATTTAATCAAGTGTGGATATAGATGAGTGGATATGATGAACCAGGGAATGACATGACAACGGTATATATATATACAATTTATTAACACAATTCATTAGAAAATATAAATAATAACAATCATGTTTGGATCTGATCATGATCCATGTATGGGGTTACATTTAAACCAAAAAAAAATAACAATTACAATGTTTGATGATCAGTATTGATAATGGTACAGAATTTCGATATCACCAGGATAAATATATGATTTTTACAAAGAATTACAATATTCAACCATAAGTTATTTATAAAGGTACAGTATTTAGATATCACTAGGATAAATATATGATTTTTTACAAGAAGTCACCTGTCAATAATGACAACCAAGGTTATGAACTATTAAATATAACAATTACCATAATGAACATCAGTATTAGGTGTATGTGTGTGTATCATAATGAAGTCAACCATAAGTTATTTATAAAGGTACAGTAGTTAGATATCACTAGGATAAATATATGATTTTTTACAAGAAGTCACCTGTCAATAATGACAACCAAGGTTATGAACTTTAATACCCTTCTCTTTTTTCTCACATATTTTTAACGTTATATCACTAATAATTATATTTTTTACAAGAAGTCACCTGTCAATAATGACAACCAAGGTTATGAACTATTAAATATAACAATTACCATAATGAACATCAGTATTAGGTGTATGTGTGTGTATCATAATGAAGTCATACTGGAGTTCATGACACCAACAATTGTGAATCAAAACAATAATGATCAATTACCCAGAAATGACAGTTACATACATAGTAAATAATCGGTATTACGTGTCAGCATAAAAACGAATTTTTATATTGAGAATGATAATATTTTATCAAGAAATATGCCACCATAAAATTAATAGGCCAATTTTGGAGAGCAAACACAATACTTGGTTATATTAAGTTAGAGGCCAAATGAATATATATAACAAATTTATGCGTGTGTTTACATACATAGGGGAAGTTAAGTATATATATATTTATTATTATTATATTTTATTGTTAGTATTCTCAGCAGGAGTTATGGACAAAAGCATAATTTTATCTCCCTTTATTATTAATAACTATATGAAAAATATGGCTTATCTATTTCACACAGAATTAACAACAGGTATGATTAAGAAATCTAATTACAGCATTCAGTAGCGTCGGGGTTTGAATCCTGTGCTGGCTATATTATTAGCATTGGCAAACATGGGCCAATCTCCTTTGTCGAGCAGTAATGTATATATTTCTATAGTAACACATCCACATTCAGCTTGGCTTGTGTAGGAAATAATAGAGCGTGGGTTTTGAATCCCTATCTTTATAGAGTATACCCATTCATCGGCTCAAAGAAAACCTTGGCTATCTCGTATTGCCATGACCGGTAAAATATCCGTGTGGCAGTCCACATAGCATTACTCGACATATATTTATTATTAAAAGCCATATAGGCACAGATCAATGTATTAAGCTACTGATATATTTGCCCATTAAAAGCATTAACTTATATCTGCATAGATATTTTTCCTAAACCTGTATTTAATAAGTAATAATGGAGAAATCCGACAACCATATCTTATAGGCTATAAAACGCCCAAGTGTTTCAAATATGAATCTTAACTATAAAATGCTAAAGAGGCAAAAAAAAATACTACTGCTGAGGTATTTCTTTCCCCAAATGCATGCATCACTAAATATACATATAGAGTGAGATGAACACATATCTTTGCAATAAGTAATATTGCCTATTTTAAATTTTAAAAGAAGAACTATCATTATTATTATTATTATTTTTCACATTTAAATAAACGCATACACACATATATATATACCATTCTACCTTCTTTAATTGTCACAAAGAATCTTAATCTAAATCAAATAAAATAATTTTAACACTTATTTATATTTTAAATTTCTTTACCAAGATACTGTGATTATGCATATACGGGAAGAGGGCGGATTTTTTTTATATATTTGATTTCTTTTCTATCTCTCTTTTTTTATTAAATAAATGACATTTTTCACTAAGCCAGAATTAGACCGATTTAAGAAATTTAACTTTGACTGATTCTTATTTTATCATTCAAAATGAATCGTTACCCCTTTCCCACTTTAGATTCGGGACAAAGCAAACAAATTTATACATAAATTGGTTTCATAGTGTAATATCATTTGTCCCCATACTTAACTAAATTGGCACAAATAAATTAATCAATCAAATATATATTATACTTAAAAAAAACATACCGGCATATCTCAAAATAAAATATATAAAAGCTGCAATTATAAACTCTATAACAATCTTTTGTTCCACTTAGAATTATACATTACACTTTTTTTCTTTCTTGTTTTAACCATTAATAAGTAATCTAGTTATAATTTAAATTGACTTGTTAAAACAACAATAAAAAAACTAAACACTCATATATATATATATAACTGTCCTTTTGAAACACATCTTTTTAAGATAGTCTTTTGCGAATTTTATGAATCTAAGGAAATTAAATGTTCGAATTTTTATAGAAGGCATTCTTAAGATATAAATAATTTTTTTTTTTTAAAGATAGAAAGTTTATACTTGCGATAGATTACGGTGTCACTTTGCTTGATGCAGATAATTTTCTACTGGTTCACTCATTGTCAGGGTCGACCTTGGGCTTTACTGGACTCAGAATAGACTGGCTTCAAGTTGCTTCTCTATTTTCCTTCGATGGATTATTGTGTCACTTTGATTGAGGCAGATATTTTTTTCCAGGTTCACTCATTATTAGGATCGACCTTGGGCTTTACTGGACTCAGGATAGACTGGCTTCGATGTTGGTTCTCCATTTTCTTTCATAGCAGCAGCATGGGATTTGTCTCTCCTCCTCTTCTTTAGATGCATTTTTCTGGAGACTTTCCAGAGAAGGGAAAAGTAATTTGTACTACTCACAAACCATATTGTGGATCTCTTCTCAGCTTAATTATAGTATTGCACTAGTAGTTGAGAGTCACTTTTCTCTTAAAACTTTTCTTTAAAAGGCACCAACTTTTTTTTTACTGCCAACAACTTTTTCTTCTCTAATTGCTCAACTTTTAATTACCCTGGTTCTTTTTCTTTGCTCTATTTATAAAAAACTTTTTGCTAAGCAACTCTTTGTTTTCCATATATATATATATATTTTTTAACACCTATAATATATTTGCCTTGGTTAGAAACGAAAAACAGACCGCATGATTGATTTTTTTTTATTTACATCAGTTTAAAGATTTTTTTGATTTACATCAGTTTAAAGATAAGAAAAACAATTCAACACTTCCATGCAACTAGCTGAGTTGATCTTTTACCAAAAACAGGTGACATAATCGAGATAAGATTACACCAAGGTATGAAAATCTTACTTGCCTTTTAATCGCCTCAAGGATGAGAAAATGAATTCACACTTACATGCAACTATATTTTTCGGAATGTTTAAGAAAAAAAAACAGAATCATCAAAATGTTATTCGCAAGGAACGAATCGCCTTTAGGACAAAGATATAAGACAATGGAAATATATTTTTCTTTCCATATATATATATATAAAAATGCATTTCAATAGAACAATATACATATACATGAGTCCACTCATTCGTCAAGTCACACACATGCACCTGCATATTATCCCCTTTAGCAAACAAACAAAAATGAAAAAAAAATGAAAAATTAGATATTTGAGTTTTAAAATCTATATACGTATACTATTTCTAACAACTAACATGAAGCTCTGTGTGCGCATACACACTGAACGCTTCAATATATAATAAAATTAATGAATTACACAACTTCTTTTATGCTTTCATAACATTTATTTATTTATTTCAATCATAATATATTGTCCTTTTCAAAGAAAGATAAATTTATATATAAATTATGTATAATATTAATATATACAAATTTTTATGATATTTATATATTTTACAATTCAAAAATGGAAACAATTAATGAGGTGTATTACAAGATTTCCAATTGCCAGATAGTGAAATTTACAGGATTTTCTTTCTTTTACTATCTTGCTAAAAATAACTAAATACCTCTTTATCTAACAATACTGAATATTTAGTTGGATTAGCTGTCTGAAAAGAAATCTCAATTATGATTGGCATCTGAAAGAATTTTTCAAATTTTTCTTCTCAAGATTTGAACTCAGTTCATGGGAATCCAATGAATGTCCTACTATTAAGCAAGATGCTTTTGTTATATCAAAAATAATTATCAGTAAAAATATAAATTAAATCACAACTGGTATGATTTATTTGTCATATAGCTAAATGACATTCAAGCATCAAAGATCTCTAAAGCTTAAAAGCATCATGAAATAAAAAACTAATCTCCCTCTCTATCTCTCCCTTCTCTCTCTCCTGTCCTCCCTCTCTCTTCCCCTCTCCACATTTTCCCTTCTCTCCCTCCCCTCCCCTCCTTTTCCCCCTCTTTCCTTCTTTTTCCCTCCTCTTCTCCCTCTCTTCTTCCTCCCTTCTCTTTTTTCTCCTTCTCTCTCTCTCTCTGTCTGTTTGTCTCTCTCATATTTTTTTCAGTTGGAAATTAATCAAAGATTTGAGTGTTTAAACCTCACTTTGTCAGGAAAACTAAACAGTACAGAATTGAATTTATTGAATACAAAATAATAATTAAGATACAGGCTCTTCAGAATATTTTCAATTAAGATATATGTTTTTATTTATATAGAACTTAGTGACACATTCATATTTTTCCCCTGACTTTTTTTCCAACATATTTTTTTTAAACAGCCAACTATAAATCAAAACCTCTCATAGAAAAACAGGTATTGTTATTTTGGTAGTTTTTTATTCTTTTGCTATCTAGCTGAAAAAGCCTTATAACATAGATATAGAATATTTTCCTGTCACATCCATAAATGAGGTTTGAATCTGGGCCAAGTAAACTTTTTCAAGAGTTCTGGGTGAACAAAAATGAGTGAATATTTAAGGATTACTATCCAGAAATAGGCAATCTTGACATGTATTGCTTTCTTCATTGTCTTTATGAAACTGGTCATTGGAGAGATATTTACCCTGTAAAGGATTATTTATTTAAAAAGGTGGCTTTACTTTTATTATCTAGCTAAGAATCACTATATAATCATTTGCATTTGTAATATTTACTGTTATTGCTCATATTTTACAAACATAAGTTAATAAGCATTTATTTTTATTGGTAGTGAAAGTATTCATTTTCTATTAACACTCGTAAAAAGTGCATGCACAATAGCTTGAAAAGGCTGATCTTTAATGTATTACAAAACATAAGTTAATATAAAAAAAAAAATTGATAAATTATATTTTTTAAAATCTATGTCTTTTTAAAGACCAAATGTGCCAATTTATTTTATTTAATTCTTCCATTTATTGATTTCCTTCTATTTGTTTCCATTTGTAAATGATTCCACCTATCTTAAATAATCATTAAATTCTTTTATTGAAGTTGAAAAATTTATTTTTTAGTTAAGTTTTGATCTTTTTCAAGATAAAATGAAATTTTGAAATTGAGGTTTAATATATTTAAATGCAATATAATTGCTTGAAATCTGGTGTATAATTAAGTAATACCAGGGTAATTTATATAAGACACTCATCTTTTCAGTAAATGACCCAGTTTCTTAGATATGAAACAAAGGGCAGGAAAATATTTAAAATATTCATTAATTTTATATATTATTGTTAAAACTATTTTTAGATTTTTTCATTTGTTTTAAATAAGTCTCATGAGAAAGCAGTATAAAGATTTTTTTTTCAAATTAACACTTTTTAACATTTTAAAATCGACATTTGATATATTTAAGTTCAATTTAACTTGTTAAAATTTTGTATATTTATTTAAAATGTCTATGAAAATTGAATAGGACACATTAATTTTTTTAATAGATGACTTAGTTTCTTAGATAATAAGATTGGATGGATGTTTTTAATAATGCTCTTTATCAATTTTATTTGTTATGATTCCAAGCTTCATTTAAGTGATAAAAAAGTTGTTTTAATATAGCTTTGTTAAACTTTTACAAAATTTAAAAATTTAAAATCAAAATAAAAATGTTAAACGCTTTTCATTTAAAATAATATTTTAAATTGTTCATCACTTATATACCTATATTATTATGTACACCTACTAAATAGGATATATACATATTAAATTTCTGCAGAAATAGATAGTGATATATGAAATTGATTTAAAACAAAATTATATGTATTAAGTAAAGTTCATTTACAAAATAGTTTGGGTAAGCATTTTTTTAAAACATAAAAAATTTTCAATCAAAGTAAAAATGTTAAATACTTTTTCCTTGACAGAATATTTTATATTTTTAAATACTTATATAAACACATATATTATTATGTATATATACTAAATAGAATATATATGGAATTGGTGCATATATGCTTGCATATATGCATGCTTCATTTTTCTTTACTTCCTGTCATTTGACTTCAGTCACTACAATTTCCTTAGACTCACAACACAAATAATAGGTGCATGTATGAGAGTACAACTATAAAATCTTTTAAATTAGAAATAGTATAGTGTAAACCTGGGAAAATTAAAATATTTTAAAAGTTAAAAAAGTAATTATTGCGCATGAGTTTAGTGATTAGAGTAATGATAACAATAGAAAAAGTTCAGTAATGGAAATAATTCATTAAACATAATAATATTTGGTGTCTTATTTAGATATTAGAGAGATCAGCAAAAATAGTTCCAGCTTGACACCTTTGTGGTAAAAATAGCAAACGTACTATTCAAGAGTGTCAACAGAAGATTAAAAGCTGAAGGGCAGGAAATGAACACAAAGACTGATGGAAAAGTAAATGCATTCACATAAAAGAAAATTGAAAGTAAATTAAACAAATCTAAAATAGGCAAAAATATATTAAGAATCTTGTGGTATGTAATTCTGTGTCCCCTAAAGTACTTCTCTAGTCTCAGTAGAAATTTTATTGGTCAATTGCTGCTTTTTTCTACCAGCTATCTTTGTTGCAGTTTTTAAAAGTGTATCAGTTATTTTTATATTAATTTCATTCAAATCTGAATCATGTTCAAAATCTACTAATACTTGAAACCAATTTGTAAGTTCTAATTTAAATTCATTAGAATGTTTCTGAAAATTAGGAATATCAATTGTAAATATTGTTTTTCTTAATAATTTTTGTCTCTCTAGTTTTGCATTAACATGTACCTTACATCTTACTAATCGATGATCACTTCCTGTGTTAAATTTATTAAGAACATTACAATCTTGAAATATGTATTTTCTGTTAGTCAAAATATAATCCAATTCTGCTGTACTTTCATTTGGATGCTTCCATGTCCATTTCCTTTTAACATTTTTCTCAAAAAAAGAATTCATAATATAAAGTTTTTCTTTTTCTGCAAACTCCACAAGTCTATGTCCTCTCTCATTTCTATTACCATAACCAAAATTACCTACAGCACTTTCATCTTTCATTTGTATTACCAATTCTAGCATTAGTCTCCCATAACAATTTTAAAATGTTGTTTACTCTGATCAAAAGCCTTTTATACATTCATATAAAAATCATCTACTACTTCATCACTATGAGATCTTGTTGGGGCCTAAACCTGAATTATCTACATTTGATATCTGCTATTAAGTTGTATAACTAATCTTGCTACTCTGTCCGATACACCATCAATCTCGACAATGTTGTTCTTCCACTTTTTATTTATAATGAATCCTACTCCATTTGTATTTCCAATATTGTTGCCTTTATAATAGAGTACATGTCCACTTTTTAAATCAATTGTTTCTTCACCTTTTCTTCTAACTTCACAAAGTCCAATCATGTCCCATTTAATATAAGACAGTTCTTCTTCTAATTCTTGCAATCTTCTTTCACTTGAAAGTGATCTGCAGTTGTTAGTACCTAAATAAAAGTCATCATCAAATGGCAGCCTGGGTCTGTAATCAGGGGATTCTTAGCACCCTCCACCTTTGGCCACCAACCGCTGCCTTGGTTGGTGACTTTACAGCCTCCTGGGAATAAGGGCCATGATTTATTTTTGTCTGTCATAATTGTATATATGTATTGGGAAAATATTTATCATTTACACAAACATTCATTCTGCCTTATCAGGCAATTGAAAAGAAAGACCATAGTGTTTTTTGATCTGAAACTCAGAGGTAAAAAGCCAATAAACTCACCACACTGGCTATTGTGTGTTGGTAAACAGACCATCCATGTTTGCATACTATATGAATAAAGACATAGTAATAACAGCTGCAACAACAAGAACATATGGAGTAGACTATAGGAATTTGCCCTGATCAGTTCTTTTAAGGTCTCCAAGAGGAATCAAAGGGTCTCCTTTCAGTTAATAGCAAACTCCTTTTTGCAGCCAAGAAGTTCATAATTCACTTAAAATCAGGATTTTCCCATTTTATATACACACATTAAATTTTACAAGATTATAATGTAAATTTGTCCAAACATTATAGATGCCTATACTATGCATGTTGTTGTTTTTGCATTTTAAATCACATTCTATTTGTGCTTTTTAAAAAAAAGAATACATAATCAATTAATCATTTAGTATCAGCAAGTTTATTTTTAAAAGGTGAGTAACAGCAGTGGACACAATTAAATTTGACAATTAAAAATTAAAATCTGATTTTTAATTATAATTAACAATTTAAAAATGGCATAACGTGATCTGAAATTAATGTGATGTGAAACAATGAAATTTGATTTTTAAACGGAATTGAAAATTAAAAAATTGAAGACAAAAAAAATAATTTAATTTTTAATTGTTAGTTTTAATTATATTTTTCCCAACAGTGGTGAGTAGTTGTCTTTTTATTATCATAAGTCTAAGTTCTTATTTTTATTTTAAACTTTTAGTTTACCCTAATGAAGAAGAAAAAACACCCAAGAAAATTAATTTCTTTGGAAACAAAAATTTCAATTTTAGATCACTTGGCAAAATGGAAAGGATCAACAGTGATTGGAAAACATTTTAGTTTGGGTGAATTTACTATAAGAGCAATTAAAAAATGAAGTTAACGTCAGTTGTATTTTATCTTGTGATGAATCTGATGTCTTATCAGTTCACAAACGAACTTGCATATTGTAAAATAGTGATAATGATTAAAATGCTGTATATGTATGAAAAATGTAAAATACTGTAAATTATGCATAAAAATGTATTGTTTTGAATAAAATTAAATACTGTAGTTAATAAAAAAAAAGGAAAAGTTTGTCTTGTATAAATTTTTTTCAAATTTGAAATTTTTTATTAGTCATATTTTATTTCCTTATTTTTTTATGTGAATTTTAAAGTAATTTTACATTGTTGCTTTGCTTTTATGTGATTTTTGAAAATTACAGTACATATTCCCCATTTTTCAAGGTAAGTTAAGTCTATTTTTGTGTGATTTCTTTTGTGTGCATTTTCTGAGGCACCTATCTATCATATAAAATGAGACTCAGATGTAGTCAAAATTAGTATAAAACAATAACTTGAGATAAAAAGGGAGGTGGAGAGGCATCCCCATGTAGTATTTTTAATTTATTTAATTAAATAAAATTGTGAATTAATATGTAATAAATTGTTTTTCTGCTGCAAATTATTTACCTAGTCCAAATCTTGCAATCAAGAAGTATTAACAACTTAATATTTGTTTCACAACACATATCTAGAATTGATAGTTCAGAGTGCATTCTAGAAGTTTTGTAGTTTGTTTTACTCAGGTTAAAAAAATATTTATTATAAAAACATTTTGAATTTATAAGTTGTACCATCTATCTAAAAGCATTTTTAAAGCTTAAATTGAATACTAATCTGACAACCACATTAGGTAAAATAATATTAGCATCTATTTCCAGTCTAGCAAATACTTTAGGTTTTTTTAATTAATGAAATAAAATTTTAAATTAACATGTGATACAAAAATGTTTTTCCAATTCAAATTATCTTCATGGTCTGTGCTTTGCAAATTAGAGAATTGTCAAGACTTATAAAAGTCAATGTGTGATAATTCTGAATTTCTTTGGTTTTTATAACTTCACATTGATTTTGGAGCATATGATTAGCCAAGGTTGAGATTGATGAAATATTATTAAAACAGAATGTAGATAGCATTGTGTTTTTAGTATATAAATACAAGTATCTGAGATAAAACAAATAACTCATTGATTTATTCACTAGGAAAACTGAATAGAACAGTTGCAGCACACAATACAATAAATGAGTTAACATAGTATAAACTTTAAGATAGGTTTCTTTTGAATAGCTTAAGTTAGGATGAATGGAAACTTTGCCATAGCTTTCATCTAGCTTAACAATGGTTTCTATGTGTGTTTTGTTTTAATATTACTCACATTATCTTAAATAAAAGTACTATTAGGTAATGGTAGTATCATTCATTTAATTATCTAAAAGATTACTATTTACTGGATCTTACACCTACTCTAGATAAAACTACACATGATGTACAGTCAAATAGCTATGACGTAACAACTAGAAAGGTATATGGGTTTCTTGATCATGTCATAGGGAATTTTTGCTTGCTGATTATTGAATCAATGAATGGTAACAAAAGTATTTATATGAATATGTTGTAAATATTAATATTAAAAAGAGCATTTTTTGAAATTTTACATAAGGATTAAAAAATTCTAGTCATTCCACTGATCCTGTATTTCAAATAATTTTTTTCATATTATCTAATATAAATTTAATACAAAAATTAAATGTTTTAATATACATTTTATAAATATAAAAAACTAATTAATGGTATATGCATATGCAAATTCAATAAATAATTTTACTAATTTTTTTTTTTAATTTTGTATGTTTTTCTCTCTCTGTGTATATATACCTATGCATTATAATTTAATAAAATAACAATGTTTATAATAAACTTCCAGAAATCAATTTTAATCAAACTTTATCGCTACAAATTATATTAAAATATAGTGGGTAGACGTTAATTAAATCCTGTAGTTATGAATATAAATTTTAAAAAAAAAATTAATTATTTAAATTTAATAATTTGATATAAATTTTATTATTATTTTCTTAATCAAATAAACAAAGTTTATGTAATTATTTGCGTATTAAATAGAATTTAGCTAATAAATGTAAAAATTTCACAAATGTTTTTATCTGAGTATATATTTGTATAAATGGAATTCTTACTACTATTTTTGTGGTTTGAGTCAAAGCTAAATGAATTTTGATTTTTTTTTCTTTATCTTCACAGACAGTCATGGGAATTTTTTTTTCAATTAATCAATCATTAGCCAATTCAAATAATTATGTAATTATTACTCAGTATAGTAATTGTTATTTATTTATTGTCAGCTAGAGGGTAAAAATTTTAAGATTAATTTAATTGATCATCTGTTAGGTGATGTAATGACTCTACACAAAACAAAAAATGTGTTGTAGTATGATGCTACCCTTAATAGGGAAGGAGTCATACTCCTATGTATACTAAGTCTGTTATATATATATATATATATATATATAGATATATATGTATATATATATAAATATATATATATATATATATATATATATATTGTAAACAGTTGGCTACTTGGCTGCACTAAAAGAAAAAGTAAGAATTAGATAGTTGGCAGTATATTCATCAGGTTTAATTAAATTATTATTTCATTAATGAGGGAAAGTAATATTTAATTTTCTTAGACCTATTTTTTTAAAGGGTCATTATTTAACTCAATATTTTTAAGTCTCCATATAATAATGTGAGAATTATCAAACATTTAATTTGTTAATAGTAATATGATTTTAATATGAAAATTATTTCAATAAGTTATAAATGATTATAAAGGTGAGAGAGAGAATTGTGAAACAATGAAATAAGATTTTTTTACTCTCTCCCACTGTAATAGTTATAATTAATTAGTAGTTTTAATTTAAACTATGAAAATGTGCTAAGAAAAGAAATTCTTTTTCTTTGTTTTTGTACCTTATTTAATTAATGTTAATGTTAATTTTTTTAAAAGAGATGAAATTTTATGTTTAAGAGTATATTTTTTAAAGAAAAAACACAAAATAATATGTTAATATTTTTGTAAATTTTATTTTTAATCAAAGTTATTTTTCAATGTCTTTAATTAAAGAGGTAGATAAATGAACAATTGTATCTATGAAAATTTATTTAATTGATGGTTGTGGAAATTATCATGTGAGAGACATATTGTGATTGACTTGTGGGTAAGATTGTTCTAGAAAAAATATAATGAAGAGGTCCAATTAGAAGAAACCTAACTTATTGGTTGAAAAAAGAGCAGCCAACACTTAATCCAACTGATAAATAAAAAAAAGCATAAGACTTTAACAAGATATTGAATACACTAGGAGAAGTTATAAGAAAGCTTTTAGCATACTATGAGTTTAGCCCTAAAATGATTTGTACAATGAAAACCATATGCTAAATTTAGCTAAAACTAGGCAACACCTTCCTCCATGTGACCTACCTTCACTGGAAGGAAATATAAGAAAGGTAAACCATCTAAAGTAGTCTGCAGTCAGCCTTCAACCAAGAGCATGAGTTTCTGTCTACATCTGTCTTACCTGGAAATTCAAGAGGAGAACCAAATGGACAAAATTTGCTATTTTTCATTTACTTGTAATTTTTACAGACTCAGAAAAGGACAAATTTAACCAGGCTCATGTTTAGAAGCCTTCAGGGAGAAACGCAATTGAAAAATTGGAAATTACAATTAGAAAAGTCTCCATAAACATGAAATCTATGGCTAGAGGTATTATTTTTTATGTGTGCAGACTCCATTTTTTTGTTAATAATTTTTTTTCATTGCATAAAAGTAATAATAATTTGTTTTTTGTGTTGTGTAAAAATTGATAATAGTAAATATTTCACAAAGTTAAAATATTTCAAATTGTTAGACATTTGTTTTTTTGTTTTTTCTAAAACCCAGTCTAATTTCTATTACAAATGGTGAAATAGTTTTCAAAGAGAAAAAAAATATATTGTAAAATTTAAAAAATAAAATTTATTTGCTAAAATGAATTAAAGATTGTTATCTTTGATTCTGAACATGTTGTTAATTAATTCTTAAATATTTTAAAGAAATTGAACCAAAGATTGTTATCTTTAATTTTGGAAATATTGTAAAAATAGAAATAAGAATGTTAACTATTTTAAAAAAATTACTTAATGACTAGAAATAATTCATGACTAAAATCAACTGGTTGATTAATATAATTTTATCAAACTGTATATTTATTTATTTTTTATAAAGTGGATGCTTAAAATTAACTACTATCATGTTATTTTTTGTTGTTAATTAATTAGAAATTAAATAATTGTTTTTTAAACTAAAAATATGTTTTAGTGTCTTAATTTCTTTATTCTATCCAATTCCTGTTTCATGAATTGTAGTGTGTGTGATCTTATATCATGACAGCTTATATTCTAGGATTTATATATTTTTGATCCTAATAAAACTATTTATAAGTAGGGAATGCCTATGATTTACTTAAGGTTATTTAAAAGCCACTTTGTTTATTTATTTTTCTCTTGTCACAGTAATAAATTCTAGAGTACTTGCTTTCTGAGCTAGATTCATGCATAGCAGCTATATAGAAAGGGGATAGATATTAGTGTTTATGGGTATCCAGTTTATTATCTTCCTAAATTGGCACAAAGAGAATATTCCTTAAAGTCCATGCACTTTATGTTATTTAGTTTAAAATTTAGTAGAAATTAAGTTTTTAGTTGGTCAGTACATCAATGTATTAAATGGCAAGAGTATTGATAATAATCAGCATGTTTTATTGTCCCAGCATTATTGTTTTTTTATTGTTATGTATTTTGATGTCCGAGCACTTAGTTTGTGCATCCAAATTATATTATTGCCTCAAACTGGCGAGGGCTAAATAGTTAGCCTGGTCTACAGTAGACCAATTTCAAATCCAGTCAGAAGATTGACTGTTGGTTTATTTTATTGTTGATCATTCATGATGATTAATAGCTGTTACTTATTCTTAATGTTGGTGAACTTGTAGTTCATTATGCTCATACTTAGGGTAGTTAGCTGCTGATCTCTTAGAGTGATTTCTCATGCCGGATTGATGATGATTTGCTATCAACCCAGGTCAATCCCAAAAATAGTGGTAGCATTATAAATTTTACCCAACTTGCATGACCACTATATCCATATTGATACAAATGAATAACAATCATTGGACATTGCAACTGCATGTTTTCATGCATTAACCCCCAGTTTTCCAGTAGTGTTATAATATATATATATATATATAATAAATAAAGTTTGATATCTGTATTAAATTTATATAAATTGTTTCACCTTCTGTGTGTATATATATATATATATATATATATATATATATATACACAGAAGGTGAAACCATCTTTAGAATATCCTATTGTAGGATAAAGATTTTTTCAAATGCTCTCCACCATAAGACCATCACTAAAAAAACAATGGAAAAAGCATTAATCATTAAACTTGCCATTTACCAAATATTGAGAGTTTAAAGTTTGCATTATTAAATTCCTGTTTTACTCTCTAGCTGTGTATAGTATCTATTTACTGGCCAATATTACATGATTGTTATTAAATAGGTGCCAGATACCTAAATCCAATTATAAACCTGTTTGGAACTAAAAACTTTCCAGTATCACCTAACCTATGATCAAACTTCAATTAAGCTCATGGTAGATTAATATGCTACTGCTACTCCACAATGTTCTTTATATACATATATTAGAAAATGATGAACTCTGAAATTGCCTTATATAAGTAATATGCAAAGTCTCACAACATTATTGTACTAATTTTTAAGCTGATAAAAATGAATTAACTTTTACTTGCAGAACAAAGTCTTAAATGGAAAGCAAATTTAGACAATAAATTTGCTTCTTATTTACTTTTTTTGAGTTCACAGTACATTTTTTCAAAAATCTCCTTAGTAATGTTTCTAAATCTCTTTTTAGACAATTACTAAAATAAAAAAAATAATTTAAATAATTCTTTCAACTTCTTAAAAATTTAATCTTATTCCTGAATTAACTTTAAAAATACTCAATTATCTGAATAGTTCAACTATTAAATTAGTGATTATCTGGGGTAAAAATCATAATTTTATAAAACATATATACAAATAAATATATTATAAAATTATATTCTACAGCCATTCACTAAGAGTGCTAAGCAGAAGGATTAAATAATATGTTGTTATTATTAAAACAGAGCAAAACTCTCCATGCAGTATTGCCACCTGTGCTAAACAGAGTAATCAATGGATGCCAGAAGGCTTGTGCATAAAATCCCTATCTAATGCCTACTCATCCAATATCCCCAGACTAGTTTCTGGCTTGTGGCCATCGTCAGTGAGGAGCTTTGGATGCTCTCAGATCCAAAGCTGCTCACTGACGATGGCCACAAGCCAGAAACTAGTCTGGGGATATTGGATGAGTAGGCATTAGATAGGGATTTTATGCACAAGCCTTCTGGCATCCATTGATTACTCTGTTTAGCACAGGTGGCAATACTGCATGGAGAGTTTTGCTCTGTTTATCAACAATTAATGTGCTAGTATAGGAAATGTGATCATGTGATGCTTAATGTTGTTATTATTATTAGATATATTATAAACAGTTATATATTATAAAAAGTAATAAGAATATCATGTACAACAGTTATATGATACAAAATATACGTATGACCATATTTAGAGAAAAGCATGAATTTAACCTAGGCCACACCTTACCTCCACCAGCATCATCACCTCCAAATGTAATGATGTAAAATACAAAATGAAAGAAGTCTGGAACATTGCCTGAGATAACCATGCAATCAATAAAAAGTATTCTTGCATCCCCTTTCAAAAAAATGGCCAGTATAAATAATTTATTTACTGTTCAAATATGCAAATTTTCTATTGTAATATATTCCCTTAAAATACCACAATTTCTTCTCCTGGTCAGTATCATGATTATGATTGTTAGTGTTAAGTAACCAAAAGCAAGCTAGGCATGCCTTGCTAATCATATAATATAAAAATTTTCTCTAAATATGGTTGTATGTATATTTTGTATTACATATTCCAAGATAAAGCTCACCAAATTCATGAAATAGCTGCATTATTGTATATTTATACATATATATTAATAATTTAAGTCATTTTAGTGTATGATTTTGTGTCTTTTTAATTTTGTTAAGCATCTATTTTTAATGTTAATGATGTGATGTGATATTGTTACTCCTTTATTGAAATCATGAATCTCTCAGGAAATATGCCCCCAAAAAACCTGTTAGCCATCCTATCTTCTCTTTCTACTCCCCACATTAAGTTTTTTCCATTTTCTTCTCTCTTCTTCTCTATCCCTTTTCCACAATATCATCTCTATCCACTCCATGGCCTTTGTATCTATGTCTTCTTTATTTTTGAACCCCACCATGAAGACCAAGAATCTCCTTTCTGTATAATCACTTGGTCTATATTTATTCTCCCACAACTTCCCTATTTGTACCCATTCTTGTAGTAAGCATTTACATTTTATTAACAAGCATCTAATATGTTCTATGCCTTTTTTACATAACCTGCAAACTTAATTCCCATATTTTTCTATGTATATGTATATTCTTTTATTGCTAGTAATCATTTTTGAACCTTAAACTAAACTGCTTTCTTTGCTATTACAAATTAACTTACATTCAATATTTTGTTTACTTATATATATATATCTTACTCTCCATACTAGTTTTCCATCATTCCAGCTCTCTATTTTGTATAAATGCATATATTCTTTTTTGCCATGATAACACTCAATAATCCTCCTAACACATTTGTACAAGTATACTTACAAACTCTTTATCCGAATCTTCTGAATAATGTACTATCTTTTTCACCATCTTGTTGCCTACCCTTTACTTATAACCGATTAAATATTATGTTGCTTTTCTCTCACTATTTCATAAATTGCAATTTGCCAAACATTTTCATTTTGCTTTTTCCATCTCTCATATAAAAATTTGACCATCCCATTTTTCCTTGAATTGCCTCCTTGCCATTCACACATCTGCATCAAATGCATGTCTTTCTATTTTTATTTATACCTTTTCTAAGTAATTTAACATCTATTTGCTAATACATAATGCATCATTACCATAGGTTAATCCTGCTATTGCCACTCCTTTTCATACAATTCTTATTACATCATATATGAAAATATTGTTTTGTTATTAATCATTTCTTTGCTTTGCTTCATTTAACATTTTTTTTCTCTCATTCAGCCAAGCAATCCATCTGGTTAATTAAGACAATTCTCAAATAGTTGTTCATATTCATCACATTTAACTTTATATTCCCTGAGAAAAAAAATTCTTTTCTTTCCCCAGCATTTACTATCATTATTTTTGATTTTTCTTCACTAAATTTGATTTCCACTTCTTTACCTACCCATGTGCAAGTCTTCAGCACAGCTTTTATATTTTTCCTATTTTCTGTGCATAAAAAATATCATCAGCAAATAAAAGACCTGATAATGTATACATTTCCTTACCATCTACTAATGGTATTTCTACCCCTCTTCCTAATCTTTCTATTTTTTTTTCCATTTCTCTCAAATATAACAAAATAACTGACATAGGTCATTCTTGTCTTAGTCCCACACCATTTGTAACTTTAACTGATTGTATATTTTCTAATTAATACATATAATAATTAGTTTCATGCAATTTCTTAATAAGATACACTAAAGCTTCATTCATACCTAAAGTTACAAAACTTACCCATAATCTATTTTTATTCATTCTATTATATGCCTTCTCTATATCTATAATGACCATATATACTTGCCCACCTGTATTCCTACTCATTTCTATAAGTTGTGTGACTTCAAATAAATTATCTCCTATATACCTATCTATTCTAAAACTGCATTAAATTTCTCTCACTATATTATTTTCTTCCATCTATTATGCCACTTTTTCTGCCACAGTATACAAAAAAAACTTTATACAACACTGATGTTACCACTACAGGTCTATAATTATTTATCTTTCTATAATCCTTAACCTCTATTTTAAATAATAGCCTCATTTTTGTATAAATCCAGCTATCTAAAAATTCTGTCTTCTGTGCCATTTTACTAAAACAATATAATAGGTTTAATTTAGCTGCATTTCGGAAATTCATCACATCTCTACTGCCCATCCATCTAAACTTCTTGTTTTTCCACTTTTCAATTTCCTCTTTGCCTCTTCAATTCATTTTCTGTAAAACTAACATTTCCATTGCTATATACTTTTATGATTGTTATCATTCTGTCATTCATATCTAACATCCTTTCTATATGCATTACATACTTATTTAAGATTGTCTCTAATTCCTCTCTAGAATTACACTCTTTCTCCTCATCATTCATTAATATCATTTCTCTCTCTTCTATATTCCTTTTAATGTATTTCCAAATGTTTTATTCTCATCTATTCCATTTTTATTAACATCTTTCAGTAATTTTCTATATATAATTATTTATTTTAGCTAACTTTTTTTTATTTAAATAGTCTTCCCATTTAATATTAACATCTTTTTCACTTTCTTTGCTTTTAATAGCACATTTATGTTTTCTGCATGCTTTTTTCCTCTCTTTTACACTTTTGCTTATTCTCATTTTTCTATTACTTTTGTTTTTCTCAATACTCTTAACCTAAAATCCTATTATTCCACATTTTCTACACAACACCAATCCTCATATTTATTTCCAACAAATTCTTCCATAATTTCTTCTACTTTTTATTATTCTAATTTATTCTTATCATTCACTCTACATCCATATCATTCATTTTTACTTTTATTATTATTTTCTATCACATTATTAACCATTTTTATTATAAAGAAATTATGATCACTATTACATACTCTCTTTTTATTATCAAAAACTTTAATTTTCCATACTTTAGTCATTCTCTCTTTATCTAATAATACATAGTCTATTGTACGAAATATATTATTTCTAGACTATGTGTATTGCTTCTCATAATTCCCTCTCTTACAAAATTTTTTTAGATGTTTGTTCATTCTTGTTAACCAAGTCATCAATTTTTTCAATATGTTCATTCATATCTCATATCCCTATATTTTTCTTCTCCTTTTTTTGAAACTCTGAATATCTTTAAATAAGCATTCATATATGTGGTTGTTCCACTTTATTATAGTTTGACTATCTTTAGTGGTCATATACACTATAGCCACTATCCATTCTTGTCTTCCTAACTTTATCTCAAACCATAAATGTTCTTGACACTTAGTATTTAAATATCTTTCAATATAACTCTTACACCACCATTCTTTTTTTTTCTTTTTCTTTTCACTTTATATCCTACCATACCAAATCTTTCACTCAAGTTCTTCTTCTTTCTTTAAATGTGTTTCCATTATTGCTTATATATCAAGTCTTTCATTTTTAACTACTTTATTTAATTCCAGCCACTTTTCTGGTCTCCTACCACCTTGCATATTCAAATATTCATTTTTTACAATTTCTTCCTTTCCTCCTGCCCTTTTAGAAATTCCTTTAACTCTTTTTTTTTCTATTATATTTGTAATTAGTTTGTTTATCTTTAGTTTTGCTGACCTATTTTCTCTCCACATCTATGTTTATATCTATATAAGCTATCCTTTGTTTACTTCTTATATACCATCCATTCTTAATCTTTTTGTTAATACTGTAATTTAAAACTCTGCCTCTTTATAAATTTCCCAAACTATAATATTTTTCTTAAATCAAACCCCTTAATACTTCACTTCTTTGTTTTTCTAAATGTATAACTTTTACTAAAAAAAAAAAATTCCACACATCCACAAACATAACATTGTTTTTATAGCATAGTATTATCAATCTCGCATATATAAAACATGCCCTATGTAACATATATTTATTGTATAATCTTGGTATTAATCCAACTACTCCCACTCTTGCTTTAACCTTAATCAAACTATTAATCGGTTCTTTGTAATCATACCTCTCTCCAATGGTTCTGACAAATTATTTGTCCCCATCATAACACAAACATCTTCACTCCTTTGTTTATTTAACTTATCTGTAACACCCCTAATTCTAACTTGAGAGAAAACCCATATTTACACATTTATTTCTATTTTCCCTTGCAATTACATCTCCACATTCTCTAATTAGTGAAATTACCTAGCAAGACTGTCTTATAGTTTATTTTCCCTATTTCATTTCTGACATTTTTTCCAACCTTCTGAACTTCCTTATCTTTTTTTACTCTATTATTTTGCTCACTCTTCATATCTAATGCTTTTAATTTACTTCTACATCTTTTATTTCTTTCTGTATCTTAATTATGCTTTGGCTAACTATCTTTATTGCACTACTTATTTTGTCATCTATATCTTGTCACTTTTCTAAACACATACTCCATTCTATTGTCTCTATCTATATTTTCTTCAATTTCTCCTGACTTTCTCTTTAGAAATATCAATAGTTAAAAACCATTTTTTCACCTCTTTTATCACATTTATACATGATCTACACATTTATACCCCTTTTATATCCTTCCTAGTCTTATGTAAACCCCACAGATGGAAAACTTTATCATATACTGTACACATTACCAAAAGCATTTCTAGATTCCTTCTAACCATTATGCATACATTGTGATATACAAATGTAGTCCATATTTCCCTATTTTTTCAATTTCTCTGCTCTATATTTAAATTTATGATTTTTTTTTATCAATCTCCAAACCTCTTTATACATTTTTTTCCATTTTATAATGAAGAATGAGAAACATGTGCTCCCCTAAAGTCATATTTCAACATTACCTCTCTTTTTCAAATAAATCACTCTCAAATTTAAAAAAAAATATTAGAAAACTTAAAATTCTATTAATATTATTTATGTCTTAGTTTTAAGGCCTCATTACAATAACCAATATATATATTTTAAATGTAAGCTTTTCAAAATCACTCTCCAAATGTTAGCAATATTTTTCCCCAATCTTTCCAAATCCAATTAAATTTATATCTTTTCATTCCAACTCTGTTTGCTCATCCCCTCTCTAAGCAGATATTCCCCAGCAACAGAAATTTTTATCTAGATGTTATTAAAATAAATAAAACTTTAACTTATCTTGTGGAGAAAAAATCAGCCTTATCAGTTTCAGTCACAAAATGAGTCCATTGTCTTTTAGGAGATGAATCAATTATTGTATAAAAATGCTATCTTGTGTTCTATAATGGAATTAAAATAATAACAATAACAAATGCTATCTTGTGTTCTATAGTGGAATTAAAATAATAACAATAACAAACTAAAAGATGTATAAAACAATAAAATTATTATATAGAGATTAAATAAAATTTCAAAGATATAACATACCTATACACAGTTATTAACTAACATGTTTTATATACTTGTCTCTTTTTTTAGATCTTTAAAGTAATTTTAAAGATTTAATATTTTTGTAGAATCTATTTTATATCCATAAGTAATGAGTGTATAAAAGAGATGTATAATATCACCTATTAATTGCATTGTTATGGTTTTTTGGTTTTAGTTCTAATTATATCCCTGTATGGCCATAGTAAATCATATTGCAGTGGTCACAATTAATTTTATATGTGACTCTTTTTTCATTACGTCTTTTATTTTATAATTACCTATTAAATTTTCTAAACTTTTTACTATATGTGCATCCAATATTTATATGTTTATCAATATAATTTTTGGCTTTTTTCTTAATATACTATAAATTTTGAGATAATATGAAAATTTAGACCATCTTTATGGGCTATTGTTACTATCATCACTTAATATAATTTTTTTTAATTAAAAAGTATATTTTAGAGTTATATCAATAATCTTTATATAATGTGTTCTTTTGTGAATCAGGTACATTTTAACTGTATTATATATATTATTCCTATATTTAAAATTTTTAAGAACTGCCATATTTTGTATCCATGTTTGTTGTGATTCTATATCAATAATTTTTCTTCATTTGGCATCTTTAATAAAATGTTTATATAATTTTGTTATCATTATCTATGTAAATTTCTATATTTAAATATTTAATTTTATCTTTCAAATTTTATTTTTGTAAATTTAATAGTATATAGATCATTATTAAAATTATTAAAATATTTTTCATAGTTTTTTTTATTACTATTAATTAAGATATCATCAACATATCTGGAATAATGCATTATTTCTTGACTATTTTTTTTAATTATATTTTCTAATTTATTTATATATGTAATAATATTATAAATCAATATCTGTATTTCTTCAAAGCAATATACATAATCTTATAATTTAATATTAGTAAATACAGTAATCAAAAATTTTGAAAAGGACAAAAAATATAATCATCACTTAGGAATGCTTTTGACTATCCTCATAGTCTTTGTCAACTAATTCTTTGAAAGGTTAACTTTCCCATAATTCCACGATCTTAACATTTGCTGCCTGCCTATTGCTTAAGTATTGTTTGTATTTATATATTATCATAGTTTTTTTATTTTCCTTTTACTGTTATTTCTTTCAGTTTGCAATATTTTTATGACTATAATAAATCATGTATATATAGTTTTAATTTCAATTATAATAATGTAAAAATATTACAAACTGAAAGAAATAACAATAAGAGGAAAATAAAAGAAGCTATGCTAATATATAAATACAAGCAAGACTTAATCAATAGGCAGGCAAATGGTAAAATCATGGAATTCTGGGAAGGTTAACCTTTCAAAGAATTAGTTGACAAAAACTATGAGGATAGTCAAAAGTGCTCCTAAGTGACGATTATATTTTTTGTCCTTTTCAAAATTTTTGATTACTGTATTTATTAATATTTAATTATAAAATTGTATATATATTGATGATATTAAACCACTAATTGTAAAACCATAACCCATTGTTTATGTATATTCTGAAATTTGTTATTATTTTTGTAAAACATAAATGACTACATATTAATGTTAAACTTTCTTCTACAATATTTATTATATTTATATTGATTTAAGTTTTTTATTAATATTTTTTATACTTTTGAGTCTTGGAATGAATACATTTTTTTTAATATTCTTTATAACAATGGTATCTGCAAGTTTTATAAAAAAAAGTCCCCACTCCCTAAAATGCCTGTTATCCATTTATTTAAATATTTACAAAATTTTTATAAAATAAAATCACTAAAATTCAATTTTTGCAAAAATATATGAGTTTTCATAGAAAGAAGGATACAGTAATTTATACTGGTTTATATTTATTATTTTTTAATCCTTCATTTTATCAAGCCATTTTATGTATTTGGTTTTTATTGTAGTAGTAGGTCTTTTAATAATTCTTAACTATATAATCTTGATAACACATAACAAATCTATTGTCATCATTTTTTTTTATATAGTATTTTTTTCAATATTACAGGTCTCCTTAATATTATTAATAAGTCTTCTATATTTATAGTCTTTATTACTAATTTTCTTTTTATGTAAATGTTTTTAGTAAACAATTTATTTTCTTTTTATTATCTACTGAGATATTTTCTAATTCAATATCAGTAATTATCTTCTTAATATCATCATTAATTATAGGTATGACTAACAATCCTTTACTTATGTAAATCTAGAAAATTATGCACTTCTGCGTTATAACTTTAAGACCTGTGCTAGTAGTAACTAACTTCTAGTAAGGTTTCCAATCCTTGGACACATCTCTTGTCATAATTAGTCATCCAGAAAAAAAAAAAAAGACTTTTGTTGCGAGTAGTTGCATTACCGTTAAGAAATTTAATTTAATTCAATTTTATTTTAAATGCAAAACAACTACCAATGATCAATTACAGAATGTAATTAAAACAATAATCATAATAATAATAGCAAAAACCGTATCATTGAACAAAATGATATAATGATATGGATGACATTAAATATATTTCATATCATAATGTGGAAAGTATAGATGGCTATATCATGGCATGAATAAACATCAACAATGTTTATTTGTCCGTCCATTTATTTGATAAAAAAAACTTACTATTTTTCTATAAATATAAATTTGCACTTTATACTGTATATACGTATGTGTGTGTTGTATTAAATGTTATGCTCTCATGAGTAATATATTATTTTTTTATCTACTGAGCACTAGACGTAACTGAGACTGGCTGAATTTTTGAGTTGATTGTTTAGATTTTAATATATATATATAAAGTAGCTTCAAACAGTGGTATATTGAAATTAAATTAAAGTGAAATCAATTCTTTTCTCTTGGTTAATGAAATTGTCTAGACTTATTAAAAACACAATACCCACTCTTCAATTCCACAGTCTGCTGTAGGAAATGAATTATTAATTTCTCGAATTGTCCTTCTTAATTTATAAACAGGTAATGAGATTTTTTTCTACTTAATAAATATTAAAACTTCGTAATTTAGTAATCATAATAAACTATTGAAATTTATAATTTCTTTTAACTTGAGTGAAAATAGATTTTAAAATCATTATGCTTATATTTAGTTTCTTCACAGATAGTATGCAGGTACAATGATTTTTTTTATTAATGTCTGATAGTACTTTAACAAGTTTTGTAATATTTCTTCATGTGTTATGACTTGGAAAAAAATTATAGGAATGTGGATTTTGGAGGACTACACAATCTGAAAGTAACTCTAAATTTAAGATCGTCATTTGTTAAAATAGCTCAAATAAAAAGCTTAATCGTCTACAAACCTGTGATTTTAATATATTTAGTGATCATATAATATATATTTAGTGATTCATGTAATCGCCTCAATTATCTGATGAGAGAGATGTTCAACAAGCATCTAAAAAGAACTTGCTGTTATGAGTAGGAGGGGACTATTTAGCCTTTCTGTTATATTTGTGATTTTATTTATAAGGTTCCTACAATCAATTTCAGTGGTTGGTTATATTTAAAATAGTCATATACTAAAGTAAAGGAATTGTGTAACTCTGGTTCATAAAGATGAGACTTTTAGTTTTTATTTTTATCAGTAAAAATCATTTTTCAAAGTTTTGGGCTTATATTCAGATACCATGTACATAATTTTCCATTTAATAACACTCTCTAGAAAATTTCATATCCAAAAAAACCTGATTTTGGAAGTGATAACAAAACAACAACAAAAAGAAAGCAGCCATGTTAAAGCCAAGCCTCCATCTTGGATTTCTATTTAAAAGATTGAACCTCTTTAAAATTATTGGATTTTTTTTCTGATTTTGCCCTGTCTAGTTTAGTGCAGTAATAGAATAATGGTTCATGGTCCATGAATCATAATTCAGTTCTGTCACACGTAAAGTTCAAACTTCCTATGAACCCCCTAGCAATATACCACTTTATTAGTAATACTACTAGAAATAGTAGCAATAGTAATTTTTAAGATATATCATTTTCAAAAGATTTTGTTTAAAGAAAAGTTTTTTTAAAAAATAATTAGATAGAAAAAATAAATCTGCTAACATAAAATTTATCTCAAAAATTACTTTTATTTTTTATCAATGTTGACACAACTTTAAGCCATGCTAATCAAATTAAGACTAGTTACAATATTACTATTCACACTTCCTTTATGCATATGTGCATTAGTTCTTTTAATAACTGATTAAACAATAATAGAAAAAAATATTATTAATGAGCATGAAACTAATAAAACTGATTAAACAATAGAAGCTGTTTTTTTCTCAATTTGTAAACAAAAATTATGATCCCAGATTAATTTTTATATCTTGGAATTTATTAAAAGACTGTGTGAAATCTGTTTCCATCTTAAAAATAAAGTAATAATAATTGAATGTAATTATAGGGGATTGAACACAGACTTCCAAGTTCCCTTCAGCTATCCACTCTATCTCCAACTGATACACATGATCACACCCCCTATAATTACATCTAAATTTCAAGTAAAATTTATTTGTATTTAAATATTACAGATTCAGACAGTATCCTGCCCATTCCTCTCCTGTGTAATTAAATGGATTAAGTCCTATACATGAGGGATTAGAGTGAATTAAAGTCAACACGGGCATGACATTAATAATGTCATCAACAAGGAATTTGTGTGTTTTATCATCATATTTTTAATGTTATGGGTGGCTGAAGAGTTAGAGGGCACAGTAGATTAAAACCTGCTTATTACAGTTTGAAGATTTGCTATCTTAATATAAACTAAGAACTGATTATATATGTGCAGGGAAGATGATTATCTGGACTAAATGGTGTGTGCTGGTTCAACATGAAATATATATGCTAGAGATAATTTATTGTTTTCATATGTGTGTGGTCATGTGTATATGTTGCACAAGATAGAGTGGATAGCTGAAGGGAGCTTGAAAGTCTGGGTTCAAATCCCCTTTATTTACATTTTAGTTCCCAATATTGTGTTCACCATCATATTCGGTCAAATAATTATGAATAACAGTGTTGTACTTTAAAAGTCAACTTTAGCAGGTAACCACAAAGAAGACTTCTTTATCTTCATCTCTGAGCATCATAATGTGATCATATTTATTGGATAATAATCTTTTCCACAACAATTTTAGACTACAAGCAAAAAACAATTTTTTTTTGTTTTATATTAAAAGTTATAAAATATGTTATTTTTGTACTATTTAATCAAACAATCCATATGTATTAAGTTATTTTATTCTCTTTTCTAAACAATAGAATTTTAATAGTAACATTTTTTTCTCAGCAACAGCTTTAGTTACTATATATAAAAATGTTAAAGTAATCAAAAAAGTATCACTTTAGTGAAATATGAATTGATGACTGTAAAACTATGCATGGTTTAATGTTGTGGCAAGTAGTGGCAGATTCAAGTACTAAAAATCCATAGATCACAGCGCAGTTCTGATACTTCTGCTATTCAAACGTCATATGATCTTCTAAGTGCTAAATCTTTTGAATGCGTTTTATTATGACTGTAAAGACATTCTTTGTACCTGAAGTTTAGTATAATGACATCTAATTTATTTCACTAACATTATATATATTTTTAAGCAAAATTAGAGGCATTAAAAAAAAAAAATTATGCAATTGATTTGGAGAGTAAACTTATATGACTTGCATGCATGTTTACTCCTTATGCTAATTACGTTATTTTGTTATTGTTTATTTGATATGTTCCAATGTAAACTTACACGTATTAGATTTCATTATTATACATGTAAAATATATATAATAAATAAACTTGTTTTCAAAATAAAATTAATTTATCTCTATAATAAGTTTAGAAAAACATTTAAATTATACTATAATCTTTAATAACGTTATTATGATTACGATTATTTACTCCCTTGAGTAGTTAGGTTTTATATCTTTAAAAAAAGCATTATACCTATTAGTAATGTTTTTTTTTAAAAAAAATCCCAATCTTATTTTCAATACATTAAAAAATTTAGTGTGTGTTATCCTTTTTATTATTATTATTCACTTATTTTATCTTTTAATATATATAATAATTAACACAAAGACAAAACTCTCCACACAATAGCATCACTCAGTGCAAGCCAGAGTAATCAGTGAATGTAGGAAAGTTTTTGCATAAAATTCCTATCTAGTGCCTACTCATACTTTTGGAGAGGTTTGCCTCTGTGTTAAACAGCTTGTGTAAGCACAAAATATGTGATCATGTTATGTGTAGTGGTTTAATACCAATCCTGCCCAATAGGAGTATGGCGACTATGGTTATTAAAGAATCAAAGACACCAAAATGTATGGGTATTGAACTGAACTAATGAGCTTGGATTGAAAATATTATGTTTTCAATTTTAGATTCATAGTTTTGTAGTTAGGTAGAGATAAAAGATGGCTGCTAGGGGGTTGCATTAGATCCTAAAATCTAAGTGCAGTGCTCTCAGATCCAAGGTTCTTTGGTGATGTAAGCCACAAGCTAGAAACTAATCTGGGAATATTGGATAAGTAAACACTAGATAGGGATTTTTTGCATAAACCTTCCTGCATCCATTGATTACTCTGGCTTGCATTAAATGGCACTACTGTATGGAGAGTTTTGAAAATAATTATTATATATATCAATTAGAGAATATAGAATCAATTAAAATTAAAAATGGTGTGGGACTAAGGCAAGAATTCCCTATGTCACCTATTTTGTTTGTGTTGTATTTGAGTAAAATGGAAAGAGAAATAGAAAGATTAGGAAGAGGGATAGAGATACTGTTAATAGTTAGTAAGGGAGTGTATATTTTGTCAGGTCTTTTTTTTGCTGATGATATATTTTTGTGTGCAGAAAAAAGAGAAGATATGGAAGTTATGTTGAGGACATGTGCAAGGGTGGGTAAAGAGATGGAGATTAAATTTAGTGAAGAAAAATCAAATATAATGATGGTTAATACTGGGGAAAGAGAAGATGTAGAATTTTTATTGGGAGATATTAAGTTAAGTGTGGTGAATAGATATAGTTATTTGGGAATTATTTTAAGTAATTTTTTTATTGATTGGGGGGAGAGAGGAAAAATTGAAAGAAAAAAAAGAGAGGGAAAGGGAATGAAAAAATTTTTTTTTTTTTATAAAATATTATGTGATGAATAGGAGGAAGAGGAAGGAGGAGTGGGGAATGAGGATTGTTTATGTTAGAAAAAATATTAGATTTTAGAAAAGCAAAGGGAAGAGGAAGACAGATTGAATGAAAAGTATGGACAGCAAGGGAGGCAATTCAAGGAGAAATGAGATGGTCAAGTTTTCATATGAGAGATGCAAAGAGTAAAATGAAAATGTTTGGTAGATTGCAGTTTATGTACAATAAAAGAATAGCTAAAATAGTATTTAATTGGATTATGAGTAAAGGGAAGGTAACAAGATGGGTGAGAAAGGTAATGCGGTATGCAAAAAATTTGGATAAAGAATTTATATCAGTATATTTGTACAAAAGATGGGATGATTGTGTTAAGAAGATTATTGAGTGTTATAGTAGTAAGGAATGGGATAAAAGAATAAATTTATTAATAAAGACTAGGGAGTTAGAGAGATGGAGAAATAGTATGGAAAGTAAAAAGAGTTTAAATATATATCGAAATAAACAGAATATTAGGTGTGAGTTAATATATGATAATAGTAAGGAAAGTAGTTTATTGTTTAAGGTTCGAATGGGATCTTTAGCTACAAAAGAATGTACATGTAAATGAAAAAATATGGGTGATTTATTTTGTAAATTATGTAAGGAAGGAATAGAAAATATTAGGCATTTGTTAATTGAATGTAAATATTTGAAAACAGAAAGGGTACATATAATGAAGTTGTGGAAAAATAAATATGAAAAGAGTGATTATACAGAAAGTGAATTATTGGTTTTTATGCTGGGTTTGGGAAAAGATAAGGGGGACTTAGATATAAAGGTTATAGAGTTGACAAAGATTATGTTGTGGAAATGGGATAGAGCAGATTATGGGTAAATTTAGAGTGGGGAATGTAAAATAAAGTGGCTAACAGGTTTATCTGGGCATAATTGCTGAGATATTCTTGACTTCGTTTAAGGAGAAGCCATAATACATCACATCACATCATCACTTTGTGTGAAACAGCTTATATAAGCATAAACAATGAGTCTTGCATTGGTGGTCGAGAGGTCAGCGCGTATGCCTTGCGCTTTCAGGCAGTTGCCCGGGTTGCGGGTTCGCGTCCTGGACGATGCTATGACACTTTAAAAAAAAAACAATGATGATTATGCAGTGTTTAGTGATTATATAAGAATTAATAAGGGCCAACAGTACTAATAAAACTCTTAATAAAATAATAATTATAATTTATTCTATTAACCTTTTTTTCTTGTTTTTTAATGTTTCATTTAAATAATGTACATTTATTCAGTAATAATTATATTTCTAAAAAAATATTTTTTGTTTTATGCTAAAAGTTAAAAAATATATGAGTTGTTTATATTTTTTGTTCAAACTTTGAAATGTGCTAAATTTCACATCAATTCTTATTATGTTTGAAAGCCTCACATATAAAGGAAATTGTGCTTGACAGATGTTTTTTTATCTCTTAAATTTAAAAACTATCGGAGAACCTTCTGAAACTGTTTTTTTTTTTTTCATTTTGAACATTAACTTACAAAAATTTAAAAAAATTACAAAAACTTACATATTTAGTCAAACATTGATATGTGTGTGTACATTCATTTTTATTATGGTAGCTGACATTTGTTTTAAAAAATCTTATTAGAACGTAAATTTATTGTTTTTTTTTTATTTTTAAAAATAAATAATACTGATTGAGAATCACTGTTCCCTTGCGTGGTTTAATTCACTTAGAGTCAGTGACTCTGAAGCTTAAAGTCCATGGGTGGCTACTTCTCGTGTGAACTTCTATGAATTCTTAGACAATAAATTATTCAATTTTCTTTATTTTAATAACATAATTTGAAAACCCCCAAATTTCAAAATATCTAGTCAACACTTTTAGATCAACTACCACATCTTAGCAAAAATATACAAAAAATTACAATTTTCAATAATGCACCCATTTTTTTAAAAAGGCATATTGATAAAATAAAAAAATCAGGTTGCTATGCGTTACAGGTAATACTTGTTTATTCCCAACTACGCACAATTTATAAAGCAAAAAAAATGCTATTTATATTAAATATTTATTCTCAAAAAAAAAATATGTCAACATGAAAGTAATACTGGTGAATTGTCTAATGTCCAACCTGCCAACCTAAGCTATAATTAATCCGCAGAAACTCATTTGCAATAAAGTTAAAGTATTAAAACATTAGGGCACGTAAACTGTTATTGATTTTAATCTGATTATGAAATATAAAAGCAAAAAGTTTGCAATTCTATGCTAAATATTTATCTCCAAAACAAATGTCGACATAAATATAATGATGGTGGATCATTTAGTACCCAATTTTACATCATCAGTGTTGGCAACCAAAGACCACAATTTGGGAAACAGTATATCAACATTGTAATAAAAGAATATGACTTCCAAGATTATATTTTCTGCCACATATACACTGCAAAATACCTTTGTAATCAAATAAACAACAGTCATTAATTTAACTTTCTAATTAATCTTTTTGAGCAGCAATCAGTTATAAATGATGCTACATATTACATTTAATTTTATTCAGATAATACTATTGAAAGTATATTTTTCTTTAGTTAATAATATTGTTAAAGCAAGGAGTATTGAAATACTTTTTAAGCATTTTTTTTCCTCATGTGTCATAGCATCAGCCGGGAAGTGAACCCGGGACAACTGCTTGTAAAGCAGCTGTCACTGACCTCTCGACCACCAATGCTTGACCATTTTTCCTTTATATCAATAATTATTTGAATGACTTTGTTCAAACATGAAAAAAATTATTCTCAAAAGGACCGTGAATCAAAGATTGATAATATTCAACCCGTGTTAATATTTGGAGCAAATATGTAGGGTTTTTTAGTTACAGATATATTCCAGAATAATATATAAGGGAATTAAAAATTTGAAATAGAATGATCAATGAATATTTAATATTAAATAGAAGATAAATGTAAATGAATGACTGATATTAATGACCAAAATCTTATTATCTAATAATATATTAAATGAAAGGTTTGTTAATATTTATAATTCAGTTTTTATCATTACCATATAAATATCTTCATGCAGTGCATTTTTGTACATACTGTTATTTGTATATTCTATTTTTACTACTATTGTTGCTGTTGTTGTTGTTATTTGTATAATAAAATAAATAATAAAATGAAATATTAATCAAATAAATGATCTACTTAACATATTTCTTCAATCCTAATGAATGAATTAATAAATAATAACATTTTTTTCCAAGTGCCATAGCATCAGCCAGGAGTTAACCCACTAACCCAGGACAACTGCTTGTAAAGCAGCTGCCATTGACCTCTCAACCACCAATGCAATTTATCACCATCATTGTTTGCATATAAATTAGGGATATTTCAAAATTGAGTTATAAAAAGTGTGTTTTACTTTGGATTATATTTATAATTTGATTCTAATATAATGAATCTTTTTGAAAGACATGACATTATTATTATTATTTTAGTGTTCTGTTTAAATTTAGTTCTAAGATAGTTCTTCAAAATGAAGATTTTGGATCATTTCTTTTTACAGTATTGCCACTCAGTGCAAGCCAAAGTAATCAATGAATGCCAGAAGTCTTGTGCATAAAATCCCCATCTAGTGCCTACTCATTCAATATCCCCAGACTAGTTTCTGGCTTGTGGCCTTTGTCAGTGAGGAGTCTTGGGTCTAAAAGCATTGCACCTAGATCTTAGGATCTTGAACTGAGTGGCAATACTGTATGGAAAGTTTTGTCTGTTTTAATGACAATTATAAGCAAGCATAAGAAATGGTGATCATGTGATGTTTATTGGCTTAAAATCAATTCTGATTAATAGGATTATCATGGCTATGGTTATTAAAAAACCAAAGACACCAAAATGTATAGGTACTGAACTGAGTTCAGACCTATATGACTATATAAGCTAATGAGCTTGGATTGAAAATATTAGTGTTTTCAATTTAAAACTAAGTGGCTGCTGGAGGGTTGCTGGAGTCAAGCTTACAATTATTGTTTTTTTTATTTCATATTCTGTAATTATTTCTTGTGGGGTTGTATTTTATTTTTATTTTTAAAAGATATTTTCATGTGCAAGCCCTATTCTTAATGGTTTACATAGAACTGAATAGGAATATTTTGCTAAAAAATCTATATTGTGCTGGAAATTTCAGAATGCTTCTCTTTCATAATAGAAAACTGTCTATAATCATTGTGTTATTACATGGTAATGAGATTGACTTATTAGATAATCTAAAATAATTATCTCTTTATATATACATTATTGGTTTAGAAGTATAAATAAGATTTGTAAAGTTATTAGATTTTTGCCTAATAGGATAATCTGTTTTCAATTAATATTTTTGATAAGAAATAGTTTGTTGATACAAATCAAGTTATATATCAATAAAAGTAGATTTAAAAAAATATTTCTTACTATTTTTTGTTTATGTGCAAGTATGAAAAAGGGCTTTTGGTTAATAAAATAAATGTGGTTATATGTGCATATTTTGAAATGAAGGTATTTAAAGGATTAAAGATTGTGGAAAAGAAAACACTTTACAAAAACCTTAATTGTGGGAGGAATTTTTTTTTTTATCTTTTATTTTTTCTCTCATTTCAATATAGATATAACCAGTGATGATATATAACCGGTTCTCACCGAACCAGTTTTTAAAATTAAAAAAAAAATAGTGAACATTTGATAGAATTACAACAAAAGAATGGGTTAGATATGGGAGTGGGACTCCATTCTCGATCCATGGCTGTCAAAATTGTTGAGCACATTGCAAAATACATTAAAAAGGAAGTGTTTAGAAAAGTAATAGATCAGAATTTAGATATATGTTATAATTGATGAGGTATCATCAATATCATGCAAACCAGTTCTTGTCATTTTTATTAAGGTTGAATATACTGATTTTTCACCAACAATTTTTGTAGATTTAGTGGAATTACAAAACCAAGATGCTGAAACCATTTACATTGCTCTACTACAAAATCTGCATTCAGTAGGATTTGATAATCCATATTTGAAGAATAATTTGATTGGATGTTGTTCATATGGAGGAAGTGTGATGTTGGGAAGGCAGTCAGGAGTGAATGTTAAAAAAAAAAAAAACACTATCCTGAGATTATTATTTGGCATTGTTTGAGTCATCATTTTCAGCATGTGTTGGATGATTCTATCAAGGACATAAAGCAAGGAAATTACTTTAAAGCATTTATTGATAAAATATATAAAATCTTTCATCAGTCTAATAAAAACCAAATGACACTGAATAAAATTTTAAACAATTTGGGAATTGAAATTCTAAAAATTGGTAGAGTTTTTGATCCAAGATGGGTAGCATGCAGTCATAAAACAGCAGTTGCAACATGGTAAGTCTATCCAGCATTGTATGATTTTTTTCTACTAATAAGAAATTGTCTGCAATGGCTAAACATCTTGCCAACACATATTTTATGAGAGATCTGGCTTTAACATTCAATATACTAGAAGACCAAAGATGTCTAAATATATTACATGCTGAAAATTGATTAAGAGAACAATTAAAGCATTTGAATATCTCAGAGTGAAGACTGATACTGACAAAAAAATAATAAATGAAACTATCTCTTCTAAGGAAATCCACTATATTAATTTTGTTGGAGACAACAAATGTGTGTCTTCTTTATCAAAAATTACTGAATGCAGGGACAACAAATATGACATTAAGATTAATGGATTGTGATAGCATAAATAATAATATTCAAGATAGAAATCATAAAATTCATCAATTAGTTCAAATTGTGAATCCAGATGCTTGGAATTTGGAAGAAGCTGTAGTTCTCTGGAAAGAATTTGAAGAGAAATTACCAGATTTTTACAAAGTATTTCATCGTGAGATGAGAAATCCCAGAAACATGTTGTATCCGAAACTATCCAAGAACTAAAAATATAATTAATACCATTGCTGTGAGTTCCACAGAGGCTGAACGAAGGTTTTCTGTATGAACACAATTTATTTGGATAAAAGAAATTACCTCAAAATGAAAAATGTGGCAAATCTTCTAGTAATAAATTGGAAAGGTCTTCCATTAGATTGTTGGGATTGCAGTGACTCAGTTCAAGTATGGCTAAGAAATCACAATACAGTTGATGATGCTATAATCAAAAAGCATCCTCTACATGAAGAGACATTTGAGGCAAATAGAATGTCAATTTGGAAATAACTTGCCAAATAATTTTTTTTTTTTTTTTCAATTATAAAAATGATTTATGTCTTTTTGATCCTATAAGTGAAATTGTAAAGTACATTATAGTGCACATGTACACTGCTGCTTATTTGTGTATGAGAGGAGGGGGAGTCATGCAAAATTTATAAGTTGTCAAAAAATTTTAGGTACAAAACAAAAAAGTGATTTGTTTCCATGCTTAGAAAGAAGAAAAATAAACAGAATAGGTTCTTAAATACCACCTGCCTTTAAAGAACCAGTTCTTGGAAATTTGGGATATCATCACTGGATATAACTCTCCTTTATTTATGAATAATTATTAAATATTTATATACTCTTATTATTTCAAATCTTATTCAAGAGGCGTATATTTTGATAATTAATAATACAATAAAAATTACGATAATGATGGAAGTTTTAAGAGGAATACGTTTCAATTGCTCTAATTATTTTTATACTCATTGAAACAAAACCTCAAAGAATATAAAGTTACAATTCTGAAGATAATTGCAATCAATTTTTTTTAAAAAAATTATAATATTAATAATAGAAATAAAGGATCAGTGAAGAGATGTAGAGCAATTCAAGAAGAAATAAAAATATTTCAAAAGAAAAATTGAAGCCGTAGAATTTATTAAGAAGGAAATGTTTATAATAAGTGAACCGAATTTATGGAGACATAAACAAAGTGAATAAAAAAAATTAGAATAATTCAAAGAACTATTTATAACAAAACATATATATATATAATTTGTAATGTTGTAAATTTTTAAATATATATTTTAAAATATAGACATTATCAGGAATGAATCTCCTCTACGAATATAGATTTTTACATCTATAACATAGGTTTTCCCATTCTTATTTAATTTTTATCGTATTTAACTTTTATATATCTTTTATTTTGTTACATAGAATTTAACTACCTAAAATATAATTATATTTCTTTTTAGTGATCATAAAGAACATCATATTTATCATTTGTATTTTATCTTTTAAATTTTAAAATAAAGTAAATAAATATATTTATATTGTAAGATTCAAGACCATTTTGATTTGTATCGAATGACAAACTGATGGAAGAAACTGCTAAAATATCAACATTTTGCCGGAATATTATTTTTGCTATGAGTTAATAGAAGAATTAATTATTTATAGAACTATTTACATCATTTAAGATTAAGAACTGAATGTCTTTAGAAAAATTGTAAACTTTATTTAAGTTTTTCACATAGTTCAAATGTTAGTAATAGAGCATGGGTTAATATTATTATCTTCTCTTTTTCAGATGTTGCTAGCCTGACCAATGACTGTATTAGCATGGGAGTCAAAGTTGGACCTTTAAATTCTTGATTATTAAATTTTAAGATAACTTAATTTATTAGAGCCTAAGTCCAGGTTGGGTTTCCACACTAGTATTGTCACTGGTTAGACCGGCGACACCTGAAGATAAGAAGAGAATAATATCATTGGAAATGCTGTAGTAAATATTAACCTGTGTGCTATTACTAACAGTTGAATGTATTTGGAAAAATTAAATAAAGCTTAAAATTTTTTTAAAGAATATTAGATGAGAGAAATATTCCTTCAACTTATTAATATTACATAATGAGCATGCCAATAGCTCTTAATAAGCTCATTACATAACGTTTGTAAAACAAGCTTATTGAATTAAGTCACGTGATATATGATTTTGATTTCCTTGCAATTATTAATATTAACATGCTTTCATCACAAACTTTCTAACAAACACTAAGTTAATAGCAGAAGTTTATAAATAATTGCTTTTATTAATATATCAAGTATATGTTTTTGCTTGCAATTAATAGTTTGTATAATGTTTGTACCATATAATTTTTTATAAAATATATTTTTATTTGTAAATGAATATATGTTAAATAGAAAGTATCTTGCACTCTGCAACTCTCTGTCTCATTCTTTTATTGATATTTTTAATATAAATGTTTTCCCCATATATTACATGTGTATTGTTTTTATTCCAGCGTCATCAAACTGATGCTGCAAGTATTTCATCACCAAAAACTCATGCAAATGGAAATATTTCAAAAGAAATGCGAATGATGGGTCATGATGGCAAAAATCAGAAGTAAGATTTACACTTTAACTTTCTTTTAGGATGATAGTTTGGGAATAGTATATAAGAGTAGTAAGTAATGACAAATTACTCCACAATTGCTTTCACTTAATTATTGCATCTTTTTGTTTTGTTATCTATAATCTGTCTATATTCAGAAAATTAATATGCCGTATACATATGTATATATATAATAATGTGGAAGCACTGAAAAACTCCAATGAGCTATGTGTATACTAACTGTCTGTAAACATAAATGTAGATTGAGCCCACCTACACCTTAGGTTTGATTGTGTACAAGCATGAGCATGACTATATAATATAATTTCAAGACAACTATAAGCTATTCTGAAATCACTAAAACTAATCTGAGGGAAAGGCTGAGCCTATATTTAACAATCTCAATCTTATATTAATCTACAGTTAATAGATATAAATATAATATTTTTATTAACCCGAAATGGATGAAATAATGCAGAAGCACTGAAAACCTCTGAATGTAAGTATGTTAGTAAACGGTATGTTTATACACGATCAAAGTTAAAATGTAAGTGAGCTCGTTCTATATTTACGTTTAATGACCGTTAGTGTACGTGTGTAGCTCGCTGGAGTTTTTCAGTGCTTCCGCGTTATTTTATCTACTTCGGGCTATTAAAACGTTATCTTCATATATGTAATCATATTTTATAAGAATATGAGACATATTAATTATTATTATGATAAAATTTAAAATTGCTAAGCCATGTTTTTGATGCACTGCTATGAGTGCAAAATTAGCTTTGAGAAAGTTATTGAATACATGGATTAGTAACTTGAAACTTTACTGTTGTAATAATTATTAATTATCATGTATACTTATGGAATATAATTGTATATTTTATTATGGTTTAAGTATTTTTATTTTCTCTCCATACATAGATATAAACACACACAATTAACATAATAATAATAATAGAATTATTAAGCAGAAAGTTATACTTTTTTAGTGCATATACATAAAACAGAGACCATCCTTCAAAAAAAGAGCAATATTTGCGTTACAATATTTAGTGCTTTTGAGAATAGTAAAGTTAGCTATTCACATTATGTGATATCGGTCTAATGAAGATTTTAACAAATATTAAATTTCTGGATGAAGATGTAAACAGGAAGATTACTCCAATAAATACTAGCTGCGTTAGTAGAAAGTGTTGTTTATATGAAAATATCCAATAAGTTCTATTACAGAAAATAACAAACCGTTTACTGGAAATAAAAGGGTGGTTATACAGATTTAAATATTGATATAAATTTAAATATGAAACACTTCACTGCTTCTTTTAGACTTGGAGCAAAAACTGACCGCTTCGTAACCTTTATTCATTGGGGAAAATTTTAATTTTCTAATTCACAGTACAAATGCTGTCATTGCTCCAAAAATTAATAAGACTGGTGAGTAATTTTTTCTTTACTGTTTCACTATGATGGATTGTTAAAGTGACCTTTGTTTTATAGTGGGCTTTTTTTTTCCTTTGGAAAAAAAAAAGATCGTTTTATTTTTTGCTATTTATATTTTAAAAACTGTTTATTATATTGTCTTAATAATTTTAAAAAAATATATAAATCCATATGTTAGCCAAGATTTTTTATTCTAAAATTATCAACTGCATAACAAGTGGAAAGAAATTATAATCTATGTTGTATATATTGTGCGTGCTCGCGTGGATTTATATGTATACATACACATAAGCTGACTAAATTTAATCTTTATAGCTATATTTCATTTTAAAGTTTCTTTATCAGAAATTTATTTATTTATAATAATTCATTTGTTTATATTTTTTGTTTTAAGATCTGGTTTTTATGACCACCAAGATCATAAAGATCCAGAAGAAGAAGTTAATGAATATTTAGGAAGAGCAATTGACGCTCGAAGTATTGATCGTTTACGTTCAGAACACTGCAAAAAATTTCTTTTAACATTCCGTAAATCCGAAATTGAAGAAAAAGTAAGAAACTTAATTTGTTTTATTCTTCCGATTAATTATTACATTACCCGCAAAATGAAAATGACTTTTTTTTGTTTGTTTATTGATTAAATATGATATAAAATATAAATTTTAGCAATTATAATAATTTGTTTTGTCTAAGAATTTTGTAGTTAATAATAAGAAATTTTATTATGTCAATAAATATATTTTTAAAATAAAATAATAAGAAATTTGAAATTGTTAATTATGTTTGTGTATAGTTATAGTAAGAAATTTGAAAAAAATTGTTAATTAAGTTTGTGTGTAATCAAGTAACATCATGTTTAAAGATTTATGCCCTTGTATTTAATATATATATAAGCTTTGGTATGATTGTGAAATATAGATTGCAAACAATACATCAAAAGTACGTTTCAGAATTAACAATAGGGCAAATGACAGAAAAAATAAATACATTTGATTTCAGAGTGATATTATTGATGTTATTTTAAAAATTAAAAAATCGAAATTGATTGGTTATGGTAAGAAAAGATGTTAAACTATAAATTACAGTGATTTTTTCTCTCAGAAAGTTGTCCCATAATCTCATCCATATAATCATCTAATGTTGGTCAATAAATGGATATTTTCTTTATTTACAAATTATAACAAAAATAGGGAATTATTTAAACTTTCACTATCCAGTAATTGACAAGCCTAATGAATATTATATTCTCATTTATTGTTATTCTATGAAGAAATGTTCCAAAGTGTTTAGTAGAAAGGCTATTTTCAAAAAAGACCTCTATTTTTAGCAAGTGTTACAATGTTTTTATAGAAAATATATGACTTTGCTTTAGGATGATAAAGTGAACATTTTTGAATCTTTTTTTATTTTAAAAACATGATTTTTTGATACTATTCTCTCTCTGATTCACCATACATTTATTTTGCTCAATAAATGAAGCCTGCCTAATCTTTCACTTTCTATCATCTCTTTTCTCACAATCAGAATCAAAACCATGTCCATACTTCTTTTCATGAGTATAAAAGACAAATACATTTATTACACACACTTGCTGTGTCCTGTGAACAGCAAGTAAATAGTTGACAAAGACAGAAATTGAGATGATAACCTAATAGTTCAATTAAAGTAACATATGAGCATATTTACAAATGTACATAACCTATTAAAGGCACATTAAAATAATAAAAGATTATTGTGACCTGCACATAATAAATCCTAGTCTTATTTTTGGACTTACAGAGACAGTAATCTCTGAATTACATTAATACCAGGACATATAGACTAGGTTCTGGGAGTTTATATACCCCTCAAGAATTTTGGAGTATTTATAAGCTTTACCAAATATGGCATTTTTTACATACACATGGCATTTTTATACACCTCACCATATATGGCATTTTTTACAGTTTTTTTGACCTTATAAGGCCATGTATGCAACTCTATGACCTCACAACATTGGCACATGTTGATAATTACATTGCTATACATTTATTGTTACTCAATTATATATATATAATCATTATATACAATTATTTCACACAATCATTACACATAATTATTATTTTTATTCTACACAATTATTATACATTTATTGTTGCATATATATATAAAAGACATATTTTGTGGGTTCATCCGTATTAAAAAATTTTAAATATTGATATACCAATGTTTCGACTTGGTCACACAAGTCATCCACTGGGTGAAACTTTTATGTTTATTCAAATCAGTGATTGTAGCACCTCTACAACCATCTTTCTACCTTTTATCACCCAATGGATGACTTGTGTGACCAAGCCGTAATGTCGTTATATCGAATATTTAAAAATTTTTAACATGGATGAACCCGCAAAATTTGTCTTTTATATATGCAACCCATGAAAATCTTTGTTTCAACATATATATATATTCTTCATTTGACCTTGAACACTCTACTCCTCCACCTTAGAAGTATTGTTCTTCATCTAACATAATCTTTGAAATGAACAGGAAGTTTTCTGGTTCTTGTTGGATACTGACAGTCTTTGCTCTGCCTTGATAGTAATTATATTGTAGCTGTTAATTTTCAGAAGAGTCTCCAACCCTTGACAATTTTTTTTCTTTGGGTTTGTAGATCTCTGGACTGGTTGGTGCTGTAGTTACTGCTTCAATGTTGTTGTTGGTTGCTTCTTCACTTACTCCATTATTTATGGTTGGCAGATATCATATTCTCTCCTGGTTTTTATGCTTCTAAAGTTTTATTCCCTCTTCAGTTTTAATTTCTACCAGTTGATTTGTAATATTTCTTGTGGTGGTTGCTTTGACCCAACTCTTTGTCACTTATTTCAAACTTTCTCCCTACAATTACTGTCTCATTAATTCTTTGCCAGGTTTGCTGAGTAAGTAACAAGATTGACAATTTATTCCTATTTTTCTTAGAAACAATAGTTCATCTGGGGTTTTCCCAGTAGCATTAGATGGCATACAATGTTGATGAAATGTAAGGCTTCATTTATATTTTCAGTTTTAACATTGCTTAAGCTTTTTTTCATGTTTTGGTGATTTTTTATATTTCATCCCCCCATTCATTAATAAAATCTTCAAATTTCTCTGAGCATAAAGCAGTATCATTATCTGGCATGAAGATTTCTGGTGTTCTGTGTGTAGGAAATATTTCTTTAAGTTACTCGATAGTTGCAGATAAACTAATATTTTTTATAACTTTGTATTCAGTCTAATGACTATATGAATCCATCACTATTCCAAGATTTCTCCAGGGTAAGCCATGAAATATATTTCTTTGGTAGTTTATCAGCTGTGATTTGACACTCTTCACATTTTTTTAATAAACAGCTCAAGGTCTCTGTTTATTCCTGGCCACCATATATAGCTGCATGCCAGAATTTTAGCTCTAACTTTTCCCAGATAATCTTGATGTATTAATCAAAGTATTCTTCTGTGATCATACTGGGTACAAATATTTTGTTATCCATCAATATACAGTGTTTATTTATGGACAGTCTCTTGTGTACTCTGCACAGTCTTTTATTCATGTAAAGAGTACATCTAGCAGGCAATTTGTTTCTTATTCATGTTTCAATTTTGTAGCCAAACTCTGCATTAGTCCATTTCTGCTATTGATAGTTATTGAAGCAAGATTATCAATGTAATTCATATAGATTTCTGACCTAGGCAATTCAGCTTTATCTGGGCACTTAGATAATGCATCACCATGTGATATATTTTTTTCTTGTGCTTCTATACTGATTGTCTTTATGATGCTTATTCTTATGCTTAGGGGTGCAAACCATTTTCGGCCTATGATCAGGTTAATTTCTCCACACATTTATGGGATTTTTGTTAGCATTCCAGGCCCTGAGGTGAGTTTTCTCTACTTTTGGGAGGAATTTTAAATTCTTAATTAGACTTTCCCAATCCCTGTTTTTCATCAGTGATACCCTGCCCATTATTAATTTCCATGGTTATTGGTTTTTCAATTATTTTTATATTTAGCATAATTTTGTCTGATTTGTCTGTGGTAGCATTTTTATGTAGTTACTTTCCATTGCACTGCAGGTAAATTTTCTGCTCTGCTTCATATGATGGTGCACTCTTTTTCAATTGTCAGTTATTTTTCTATAACTGTCACATTCTTGCTTATTGCAATAACAGGCTTTGTGACCACTTTTTCCACTTCAGAAATATTAACTTATTTTTCTGTTTTAGATTCAACTCCCAACATTTTGTAAATTGTAGCTTGAAATGGTTCTGGCCTCATGAAACTTCTGAACTTTTTTATTTGGTCTAATAGTAGTTTGTAAACTTGTCCATGTCTGATTGCTTCATTATAGATTAGATTTTTTACTGCCAATAATATTTGCTTAAACTAATCATCTATTAGCCCATATAATAGTTGCTGGAGGACAGCTTTCTCTAAGTATTTGTCCTAAAAGCATGGTTTTGCATCTTTCTTATGCCAATGTCATAATTTTTCTATTTTTCCCTTGTCATCTGCCCCTAAATGTGAGCAATAAACTTGGATAGCTGGGGGTTGAAATAATCATTGTATTTCTGTGTCTCTGGCGAATCAGTTTTGCACAATTTGCTAGCAATCTCGATTACTCTTTGGCCTGTGAAGCAAAGTAAAGAGGTTACTTTTGCAGTATTTTTGGAGAATACTATTTAGTGTAATTTTTTTATCCTCTGAACTTACAGTAGCCAATCACTTGGATTATTTACATTAAATTCGCTTATACCAACTTGAGATATGACCACCATTTTCTTTATTAGTTCCAATTCAGTTATGACTGTCTCAGTTTGCTGTTCAGGCAATTACTTAAGATTCAACTCCCATAATGACTTTGCCAATTTTCTATGTCCTGTGAGCAGCAATTAAATAATTAACAAAGTCAGAATTGAGATGGAAAGCTAATAATTTAATTTAAGTAGCATATGAGCATATTTACAAATGTACATAGCCTATTAATGGTGCATTAAAATAATAAAAGGTCATGGTGACCTGAAGATAATGAATTAATTCTGCTTTTGGACTTAAGAGGTAGGAATTAATGCTAGAACATAAAGATCTGGTTCTGGGAGTTTATATACCCCTCAAATATTTCTCGAGTCTTTACAAACTTTACTAAATATGGTGTTTTTTTACATACCTTACTATATACAGCATTTTTTACATACATGTGATATTTTTTACACACCTCACCATATATGATATTTTTATAGTTTTCTGACTTTATAAGTTCAGGTATGCAAATCTATGACTTAACAACATTGCTACACGTTGATAATTACATTGCTACACATTTATTGTTACTCAGTTATTTATATAATCATTATATAAAATTATTTCACACAATCATTATACATAATTATTGTACAAAATTATTATCACAATTATCATACATTTATCGTTGCATATATATATATATATTGCTTAATATTGAACACTACATACATAAATGAATACGCATTGTTTTGGTCATCAAATTTGCTTTTTATTTCACTATTATGAGCATATATGGGCAATATGATATATCTATACACACACGCATAGAGTCAATCAAAAATCATTATGCAATTTCTCTATTTATAATTTGTACTTTCTATTCAGATAATATTATGTTTTTGAAACTTAATGTGTAAAAATTCTCAACAGCAAAATTAATGATAATAATGTAGTTTTAAAACTAAATAACTACTATTCTAAAAACGTTTTTCTATTTTTAAGCCTCTTCAACATTTAGGCTATTCTCTAATCACACAGCAGGTTAAAAGTCAGAAATGTTGAGCAATAAGAATTATATATAAATACAAATATATAAGTGCATGAATCAAAGTAAATTAAAAGAACTTAATCAACATTGAAAGATTAAAGGGCAGGAAATTAGAATATCGATATATGTAAGTTAATTCTATTGTTAATGATCCCCAAATAAATTATAGTCAATGTTGTTGCCAAAAAAAGAAATGATGAATGAATCAAATTATGCAGCTATTTTCAATATTCTATAGAACTATCAAAGAAAGGTCAAAAGTACCAAACAAAGTAATGTATATTTAATATTTGCATGAAAAACAACTATCTTCTATATTAGTCTACTTTGCAACCATCTATTGAAAGGATAAGGAACCAATGGATTTCAAATTGAAGTATTATCATGTGCTAGTTTTTGGCCTTTAGTTTTTATCAGTATAAAACATAATTTAACATACTCAGAAGCTAATTTCCTTTGTATATAATCAAAACAAATGATTTACTGGTATAATTATATAGCTTTTATCCTATATCAGCAACTATATAATTTACTGATCATATTTATATGCCAACTATAAGCATTTTTAATATTTTAGCACTATATAACATAGGAAACATGATATGACTCTTCCTATTTACATTTAATATTTGTATTAAGAACAGTAATTTATTCTTCTCATATTGTTTTAAAGATGTAGGCATGAGTAATCAATAGGCACCAATTGAAACGATCATCTGCTATTAGTTGATTACTTAAATATAGTAAATCTATCTAGAGTAGAGTAATAGAATGGATTACTATTTTAGTGCAAAACTGGAATATGCAGTAATTAGCATTTAATAAAGTATAGGAATTGCAATATTTTCTAGATTACAGCAGGCAAAATCCATGGGGTGAAGTATAACAAACTTTGGAATGAAAGATTTCTAGATTGAAACTTAGTTGTTACCTAGTGTTTTTCTGAAGGTTGTGATGATGGTGTTCTAGCTGTATTTTTATATTGGACTATTTCCACCATCTAATATGTGTGTTGAATGTCTTTAGAAAAGTTTAATTTTAGTTAAATATTCCAAATGCATTCAACTGTTAGTAATATCACAGCAAACCGGTTAGTATATGCACCAACTGTTAGTAATATCACACTAACAGTTGGTGCATATACTAACCTATTTGCTGTGATATTACTAACAGTTGAATGCATTTGGAGTATTTAAATAAAATTATACTTCTCTAAAGACATTCAACACACATATTAGATGGTGGATATAGTCCAATATAAAAATACAGCTAGTTGTTACCTGATACTTGAATATTATGTGACTTCCCAAGCAATAATGATTTGATTATTGTATTGATTGTTGACAGAGAATAATGGCAGTATCTTGTAACACCCATGGTATCACAGTGTTCCCAAAACAAGTTATTTTGGATTACTAGCTAAATAAAAATTAAATTTATATATGGATATTTGTTCTTGATTCATATTCTTATTATTTAATAGTTTTTTCTATTTTCAACCTTCATTCTTTCTTTAATCTTTTTTATTCCATTTCTTTTTTTCCAACTCACAATTACATCATTCTAATTTACTTATTAAGATAAAGAAAATTTCTATAGAGTTCTTTTTAAAAAAAATTATTTTTATAATAAGTAATAAATTATAATTTTATTAATTAAATTGATTTCATTAATACATTATTTTATTCATCATAAATGGTAAATATATTCTGATATATGCTTGCACTATTTCTTAGACTCTGAATAAATTCTTTGCTAGGTATGTTTATTTGAAGATTAAGAAAATAATAATCATATTTAGCAAAAAATTTAATCTTTGTCCAAACATCTTTACCTTTTGTTTTTTAAAAAAAATCTGATATATCTTAATTTCTCCAATTACATATTTGTTGTTTGTTATTAGCTTCACCATTTTCTGTCCTTTACAACATGTGAGATGGGAGAGTTTATATATTATCATGTTTGTTTTTAATTTGAGATATCTTATTAATTTTCTTGTCAGTGACCACACCATTATCATTTTTGATCCTATCCTTTTGTCATTTTATGTTCATGATCAGATCATATTATGTTTGTATTGATTGTGAATAATTGTATATATATATGTTTTTCATAAGAAAAAAAGATATTTTTATACATATTATTATTAAATATTTGTAGCATTTGCTTAAATCCTTATCATATAGCAATAATGAAAAGTTATCATTATCTTAATATTTTATTAACAAATAAGTGAACTTAATAATAATAATGCTATTATTAGATTCTGTCAAGGCAATGTTTTCTCTTCACAATCATATATTAGTATCCAGAGTAATATATCATCTGATAGTTTTTCAGGTTGTTCAAAAACTAATTTATTGTAATAATGGAGTCTATTCGTCATTTCTTGCTATCTTCCTCTTATTATACCATCTATTTTTCTGAGCATTATTATACCACTTATTTTTCTGATCATTATAATATTTTTTTAATTACTTTAACTCATTAATAAAAATGACTCCAAGTTTTGTCTCATTAAGTATCTACATATTTATTTTTCTTGAAGTCCATTGGATTTTTAAAAGTCTTTTCCACTTGCACAATTCAAAAGCGTCAATATCTTTTTATAATGCATTTTCATTATTCAATTTCCACATCCATACATATTTATTCTTAAAACATTCAAAGTTCTTATAATTTTAATTAATTTTCGCTGATCAACTTTCACACAGTGTATATATAAAATATGTTATACTAAATGACATACATGCACACTTAACATTTGACAATATGTAGAAAATGGATTACGTTCTTACTAAGTTCTCTTTGGTTATAAAAAAGATTATCATGAATAATTATAACAGAAGGATTAAGATTTTAATCAATCTAGAGCTTTTTACTAAACAGATTGATTTTTACTTAACAAAACAAAAAAAATCCTTTTCATTTTGAAATTACATTTAAATGATAAATATTAAATGCAAACAATATATATATTATGATGCATATTTTCGGGATTAATTGTGTTTATTAGAATAAAATAAATTTTTTACCAACATTTTGATAAAATAATACTTATTCTCAATTGGGTGATATTCTTGATATTCTTGTAAAACAAACAACAATACCTTATCATTCTCTCTATATAGAAAATCTACACATACTGATAGATACCTGAAAGCTTCGTCACATAACCCTCCAGCTCAATCACTTTTTACAAGAGCATTTTTACGTCCAAATACATCTGAATTAAGAAAAGAAATCAAACATATGTGTGAAGTCTTACTAATGAATGGTTACAATACCACTACTATAAATAATTCAATGTGCAAAGCAAAAGCCCCACAAAATGAAAAAGAAATAAATAATTCTAATAGAATATGCATTCCTTATATAAAAGGAACCACAGATAAAATTAGAAAGGTACTAAAAGGCTATGACATAAAAACAATGTTCTCTACTGAGGGAAAGATTAATAATTTACTAATCAAACCTAAAAATAAGACCCCTCTATAAACCCAAGGAGTCTATGAAAACTCATGTACCCTATTATATACATAGGGAAAAGCAATTGACATATAAATGCTAGAAGAGATGAACTCATTAATGCAGTAAAAAAAATTTCAACAATTTCAGGACTTGCTCTTCATGAAAACATGTCATCACATAGACTTCTCAAATACCAGAATCATATCTACATGCAATGATCATGATCAAAGATTATTGGGAGAAGCTATAGAAATTTTTAAAAACAAAAACTGCTTTAATAAATGTGATGAAACAATAAAATTACCAACTATTTGGAAAAGTTTCTTAACACAAATAAATAGAAAAAATACTGCTGAATGTAAATCAGACTATTTACCAACAACCACATAATTATTGCTTTACAAAAAAAATTTCACCCATTTGAGGATAGGTATTATCAAAATGTTAGTAAAAAATTTATTTTATTCTAATAAACAAGGGTAATTCCAAAACCATTATTCATAGAACATCTTTCACCCATAAAAATATTCATATATATATATATAGGAATTAAATAGATACATCTTTCACCCATAAAAATATTCATATATATATATATAGGAATTAAATGAAATATATAAATAAAAAAACAAAATGCTTTAGCTGTCTACACAGCTGCTTTAATATTTCAACTAAAATACTTGTTTTCATCAGAAAATATGTCTAAATAATATTATCCAAAAATTAAACATTAACAGTTATTTCCATTTTCGATAAAGCACAAAATCTTTATAATTAATAATCCTTTTATAGATTAGAAACTGAGTGTTTTCCTGAAGGTTTGTGATGATGGTGTTCTAGTTGTATTTTTATATTGGATTATTTCCATCATCTAATATATGTATTGAATGTCTTTAAAAAAATTTAACTTTATTTAAATATTCCAAATACATTCAACTGTTACATTCCAAATACACCTGGGTCTCTTTTTACGCAGACTTATTAAACATGATTTTGAAGTTACGCGATTCATGTTTCACCGGAAGTCGAACTCCGATATTGCGCTATTACTTTAAATAATAAATTTTGCACACTTACGTTATATTGAAAGTAATAGCACATTATTGGAATTCGACTTGCAACTTAGTAATTTCAATATTTTCAGTGCTTTATAATAGTAAGATTTTATGCAATAATGAAATTAAAATCATGATTTCCACATTTTATGTATACACACATTAAATTTTACAAGATTATAATGTAAATTTGTTCAAACATTGTGCATGTTAATTTTGCATTTTAAATCACATTCTGTTTTTGCTTTTTAAAAAAGAACTAATCAATTATTAATCATTTAGTGTCCACAAGTTTATTTTTAAAAGGTGAGTAATAGCAGTGGGCACAATTAAATTTGACAATTAAAAATTAAAATTTGATTTTTAATTGTAATTAACAATTTAAAAATTACTTACGGCAACTTGAAATAATGTGATGTGAAATTTGATTTTTAAACGGAATTGAAAATTGAAGACAAAAATAAGAATTTAATTTTTAGTTGTTAGTTTCATAAACAATTAATAAAATCATTGTCTCAAAGATTAATTACTAATTATGTTGCCACCAGAAAACCACTGACACAACATGAGTGTGAAGTTGGTGCTAGTTGTTTGTAAACAAACGTGTTTTTCGGCAAATAGCTATAATAATTAAAACGTGTATAAAAAAATGTAAATTACTGTACTGTAAATTATGCATAAAAATATATTATTTTGAATAAAATTAAATATTATAGTTAAAAAAAGTTTGTCTTGTATCAATTTTTTTCAAATTTGAAATTTTTTATTAGTCATATTTTATTTCCTTATTTTTTTTGTGTGTGTGAATTTTAAAGTAATTTTACATTGGTGCTTTGCTTTTATGCGAATTTTGAAAAATCACAGAACACATCCCCCCTTTTTCAAGGTAAGTTACGGCTACTTTTGCATGATTTTGTTTGTGCGTGTTTTCTGAGGAACCTATCTATCACGTAAAACGAGACCCAGGTGTACATTCATCTGTTAGTAACAATTGAATGTATTTGGAATATTTAAATAAAGTTAAATTTTTTTAAAGACATTCAATACATATATTAGATGTTGAAAATAGTCCAATATAAAAATACAACTAGCAACTGAGTGGTTTGATTACTTAAACTATATATAAAAAAGAGTATTAATCTATAAGTTTTTGCTTCATCAAATATGGAAATAACTTTTCTTAATTACTATTTCAATATTCTCTGATGAAAATTAATCCCTAGTTGAAACATTAAAGCAGCTTTGTAGAAAAGTAATTGTATTTTGTTCTGGATGTGTTATATGTATGACAAAATGGTCTTTAATAATGCAGATGAGATGAGTTTAATCCTTTATAGCTAAATATCATGGCACAGACTCTGATAGAAATTTACCATAGGCATGGAGGCCATGGATCCATCTACCAACCACTGACATGATGTTAGATGAGAAAGCATCTTTCAACTTACCCTTGATCTGGATATCTAGGTAGATAACCTTATCCTTAGAGCCAAGGTAAATTCATTATCAAATAAAAAGATAATTATTTATGACAACAAACTAATTTTATAACTTTTTTAGGACTAATGAATAATAAAAGAATAATTATTAGTGGACATTGTACCGGTCAAAAAACACACATCGATCCAACAAACCCCTGAATACAGGTAAAGTACCTCAAGTCCGACCATGTACAAGATAGATAAAGCAGGTACATCATGAATTCTGCCCTATTTACTTATATCCCCAGGTCAAAGATCTAATCAATGGCCTTTCGCGACGATACGATCGAATTCTTTTATTTTCACTGTGTCGGGAGCTGGGTCTTAAAGCATGAGATTCGATTTTATTACATTTAAATGAGAACTTGGGTGATTGGTTGATAGGTATATTTAAAAATCAAATTTTATTTCATATAACGTAGTTGTAGCAAATATAATAAAGGGAAGAAATGAGGAGAAAGTGCTTTTTTAGAATAACTGACCATGAGAATATAATGAAGATTTATCCATGATTGACTCATATAGGTTGTTTTCAGTAAAATTTAAGATTTCTTACATTTAATTATTGCTACTCTTCTTTTCTTAATAAGTAAAATTAAATACATTTAGTGATATCAATAATTAATATATGTTATAGTGATCAACAATCCTAAGTTCCACTTTCAAAATATTTAATATTACTTTTTCAGAAACAATACTCATTATATTACATTTCCCCAGACAAACAAGTAGAAATACATAAATGATATGCTAACCTTTTGCAGTTAACAATCTATTCTTTAATCATATAATTAGTAACAGTAGCAAATGATATTGGATAAAATATAATTTGGATCTAAACTAAATATCATTTGGTTATTTTAATCATGAGAATTCAGAGTATACTCTTATGGTATAAACATACATTAAAGTAAGAGAACAGGCTTCATTTTTTCAGCAGAAAAATTTTAATAGGCGAGTAATTAATTAATTTGTTTTAAACCAAACAAAAATGAAAATAATCCTATAATTTTCAGGGGCATGATTTACATAACAATGTTATTTATATAGCACATAACATACCCTTTTCTAGTAATAAGTTAATGGCTTTAAAAAAAATTAACTTTATTAATTTCTTGGCACTAATTTTACCTTATATTAAAGGGGTTACTAATAAAATCAGTAGAAAATTATTTTGTTTTAGAATAAAGACTACTTTTTTTACTGGCAAAAAAAATGGTGATTTTTTTACATAAACCTATTAGAACACCAAAGAGTTTATGAATTTCCATGTTTGCAGTTCTCAAGAAGCTATGTAGGTCAGTATAATAGATGAATAAATTTCAGAATTAAGGAACATAAAAATGCTTTTAATCAAAAAATTATTATTTTTTTTACTTCCCATTTTTTAGAAATTGGTCACAAACCTGACTTTGACAATGCAAAAATGCTTGATTTGAGATCCATGAGAGAGTCAATTGAAATATTAAAGAGACCTACTGGTTTAAATAGGGCCAATGAAGTACAAAGTATGCCAGCCATGTGGAAACCTCATATTTTATCTATGACTTCTAATATTGACTTTAAATTAATGGATGGTGAAACTAAGAGAAATATACATTTTGATAAACCTCGTATTCTGAATACTAAACTATTTCAAGCTGATTCTCATGCTTCATCTTGCACTCAGTCACATTACAGTTTGAGATCGAACAAATTTTCTTTCAAGAGTTTACCTTGACAATGGTGGGTGCTAGTTCATCGTAATATCGATATATAATAAAAAAATAACACACCGTTTTACCCAAAAAGTCATTTGTATATATATAAGTAGTGGGCCTAATGATAAATTAAAATATTTTTATAGGGGGAATTCTTGAATTAAACTTTTAAGATATATTTCTCAATAGTTTTTTATCAAGTGCACTTATATATATGTGTGTGTGGGTACTAGTTTTATATTTATTCTTTCAATTTATATATCATACTCACTATTGATATTTATTACTACAAATTTAGCACTATATGGAGGGGTTTTAATATATATATCAAATATAATGTTGCTTTGTCATTTTAACGTTTTTTGTTAGGTTACTTTGAATTTTTTTTGTTCTAAGTCATTCCTTCAATTCTAAACCTGTCTAAATTAGTTAATATTTTATCAATTAATAGCCCATAAAATAAATGCTGGTCTAATACGTACACGTATTTCTAAGATGCCTATAGTTAGTTTGATTTTAGAGTATCGTTATGTATTAAAGATCTTTTTATTGATTTGATTTTTATTACTTCCTTTAATTCTTTAATACAATTTTTCAGTGAATCATTAAAAACTATTAAGTCAATTATATATGATTGCCATATGTTTTGTTTGAGTCTTCAGACTTCTAATGCTTTATTTATTACTATGATGACTAAGTCTATTTTTTTGGTATTCTATTTCTTTTATATTTCTTTTCTTAATGTTATAGTTTCTTCTAATGAGGTCATTATTTTACATCATGTAAAATATGTATTTTTTAAATGAACAGTAATCTATTTTGTATGTATTTTGCCATATAGAATATCTTTAAAATTCTTATTGTTCTTTTTTTTCTTCTCATCTTTATTTTCTATTGGATAAGCATCATTTTTCTGAACAATATCTGATATTGTCATGGAATCTTATGGTTTATAAATATTGTGTGTTAATTGTCTAGTAATAAAATATTCAATGTTTTATATGTATTTACAAAATCCACCCTTTCCTATATAATTATATTTTGTTCTTAGTTATTAAGCCTGAATTAATAATCCATGTTTCATATAGGACAATAAAGCTAATGACTCAAGGCTTATAAATGTAGATAATAACACTCAACCCTTAAGCTATTGACAATCTCAACCTGTAGTCATGGCAACCTCCTTTAACAATAAAAGCAGTACCACTTTTATCTATTGTCTGATGTATGTATATAAACACTAAAGATTGCAACTAAGTTATAAATTACTATTTATTAGTCTACTTTGAGAATCTGGAAGTTATAATTGACTGTTTATTTGTCTGCTTTCAGAACAGATTATATTTGCCTGTTTGATGATGTTTTTTTTTAAACTTCTTTGCATTATTAATCTCACACTTCATTGTCAATATGCAATCTCATATCTATATAAACATGTCAGACCATAGGTAAAGGTAATATTACTTTTGTTGCTAAAAGTGGTTGCTTTAACTACAGTTTGAGAGTATTGATAACTTAAGGGTTGATTATTATTATGTTTCATCTATCTATGAAACAGATAGTACTCTTATAAGAAGTATTATATTGGAAAATATATAAAAGTCTCTATTTGTCTCATAAATAAAGTAATGTGGCTTATTCCTGGTACTTGCCTATCTATCATTCTTTGTTAAATTTATGATAAAATCTACTTGTATCACTTTTTTGTGGAATTTCAGAAATACTGCTATTTTCCAATTTGTTTTATATTAGACTAACTTATCTTTGTTTTTACATTTTTTTGTTATATTAATGATCATTAATTTTCAGTATAATAGTTTATTAATGTTTAATAATGTTATTTGTTATTTGAAGTAAGATTTATATCTGTAGAGGTGTAGGAATTTTAAATATCATACTGAGATATACTATGTGATAGATGAATGTTTAATAATTCCAATATGTGTATAATACTTTTCTAGGTAAATGGTAATGATAATACCACCATTATATCCACTGTCAAGTAAAATTTCATTAGCAGCTCTTTAAAGAAGAAGAAAATATATGTCATTAGTTACTATGCTTGCTGATTGCTCTGTGAAGAGAATTTAAGTGTTTTTTTCACTCTAACTTTAGATAGATATTCATAAATGGACCAACATTATTTAGATTATTGGTTTGGATGTGGGATATTTACCTGAGAGAAAAATCTTAAATTTAATCAGAAGCTGAAAAAATGTCAAGTTTCATTCAATCTCGATTCAAACTAACCAAAATAATGCTACATCAATACGAGATAAACTGTACTAGTAAAGATTTAAATTAGTTAGTTATTGTACAGATCAATTTATATAAAACAACTATAATTAAATAATGATACACTAATTACTAATAACTTAGTCTATAATTATCTTTATTTGTAAGATATTTTAAAATAGATAATGTGTGTAATACACGACTTATTAGCATTCACATATTTGTCTTGAATCTAATTTGTTAAGCTATCAGAAATCTAACAACTTATTTATGCATAATACTAATATTAAGATATTTTGAATAATATAAATGGCATCTGTAGATAATCTATGCAACAGACTTAGTGGTTAAACTTTCTACAGTTAGAATAGAAAAAAATTAGCTTCATTTATATTGCATTTATATGGATTATGTGTTTCATGCAACATGTTATGCTTTGAAAATTTTTAAAAAATTAACCATATTGCCTCAAGATATACACATTTTTAGATGTTTGAAAAATGTATAAGATAATTAATAGTATGTCAATATGATACTGAAATGTAACTAAAATGTAAAGTATATATACATAAAGAGAATGTTCTGAAAGGAATTAAGGTTAGCACTATATATATATATATTTGTTATATCTTTTTTTTAAAAATATAATAAATTAATACTATTAAAACCATCTATAATATCAAAGTATGATTATAGTGATGTTCAAAGTTAAAACTGTCCAACTTATCTTCATTTCAATCATTTATTTATTTCTTAACCTATAAACTGTATTTTTCACTATCTCTTCATTAATTTCCACATAATTTACTAGGCAGTCTGAAGTCTTTGCAGATCCATAAATAAGCACTGATGAACTACTTTTATTAAACACATTTCTTTTTAAGCGTATAGGCACATTTCTTTTTAATACTAAGTTACTTTCACCAAAAGCACTTCACTCATGATTAATTAAATTCAATATATTCCCATCTGAATTAATAATGTGATTAGATATATGATTAGGTATACATAGTTACTAACTTCTAATTTATTACTATCAGTTTATTTTTTTATAAAAACCCATTGAGTATTACATTAATATTTTATGATTTATCTTTAGTTCCAATTTTTTGTCTTTAGCGACAGTTTTTGTGAAATTTCCCATAACACTGAAGCAATATTTGCAAAAATGTTACCTTATATACAAAATTTAGATAAATTAAATGACCTCCCATCTATTTTGTTATCCTTAGCTTTCCATTTTAATCCAAAAAGTATTTTTTTTTTTTGTAAAACTGCTATAATAAGACTTGGAGAAATGAAATCCCTTTTTTCAATGACTATCTTTTTAGTATCAATATGTCATCTAATCATTGTTACATTTTAATAAATATTCTTTAAAATTTACAATATCTTGGCTCTTATCTTGATGTTCCAAATCTTTAATCTCTATCACAATGCTTATATAAACAAGTGTTTTAATAACCCACAAATCCAAAGCAAATAGCAACTTATATTGTTTTATTTTTTTTTGATAAATTCTCTTAATTTCTGAATGTGATCTACTGTGCCTTTAAATCTATCTTGCTATTTGAGTTGGCTTAAGTTGAAAGATATTTGAAGATAAATTGTAATTATTTTAATAAATATATAGAACTGATAAATGGCTAATATATCTGTAATACATGCTATTCTCCTTTTCAATTTTATTTTGCAATTGCATTCATCCAATTAACTGATATCTCATAATCATTTTTATATTTGCTATTAATTTATTTTAAAATTTCTGCAATAAATTATTATATTCAAGACTTTCTCCAGTCTTTCTCATAATAAGTTATCATTATAGTAAGGGCTATTTTGTTTTTCTGTTAATTCCCCCAAAACATTTATATGTTTCATGATGTCATCTCTTATTTCAGTAACAATATTGTTGTTGTTGTTATTTTAATTGCTGAAATAACTTTCATTCCATTATCAAGATGTGTTATAATTTTGAAACTTTTTTTTTAATATGCAACTTATAGTTATAATTTGATATATCATCGTTGTTTTTCTTTTTGCTTTTTATTTCTAACATTCAAATTTTGTAAATGATTCATTATTAATTATTTTTGTATTTTTCTTTTCTTATTATATATTGCATTGTCTCAGGTGGAAATTTATTTCCAATCAGTTGCTTTTTTGGTAATAGCTGGGGGTGTAGAAGCTTTTAATATGCTATCAGTTATCTTCTTATTATTATTATTCTTGTCTGAACCAATACCAAAGTCTGTTAATATTTTTAATTGATATGCATGTAGTATCTTAAAATCATTGGACTATTTCTGAAGGCTGCAAATATCAACTAATAAGTTTTGCCTCTAATTTTGTAATAATTTGTATTTTATATTTCATTAATCAATGATAATTTCTTGTGATGAATCCATTAAGTTATTATAATCTAAAAATGTATATCTTTAGAATATAATCCAATACTGCTATACCTTCATTTAGATACTTTCATACTCATTTTTTATTTTGAATATTTTTCAAATCAAATTAATAATATACATTTTTTTTTCCACAAATTCCACATCTATTTCCTCTCTCATTTCTGTTTTTTCATTCAAATTTATTTATAGCACATTCATTTTGAACTTTTTTTTCCCTTCTAGTATTAAAGTCTCCCATAACAATTTTAACATATTGTATGAAAACATATTGTATGAACATCTGTATGAAAATCCTTTAATTCTTCTTAATTTAAAAGCAGTTGGGCATAAATTTGAATTATCAACATTTGACCCACTTTTACTTCCAGTACTTGGGTTCTTATAAAGTGCATGGCAGTTTTTAAGCCAGTTGTCTTTTATTTCATATAATTGACAATATTTATACAATTGTTTTTCAAATTTCTGTAAATGTCCTTTGCTTGTTAGTGATCTACAATTGTATGTAGATTAATAAAAGATTATTACCAAATAGCAACCTAAGTTTACAACCAATAGATTTTAATCCTTCTGTCTTGATTAATCAGTTTATAGAGTTCAGGAAATAAGAACTCCTTCTGTCTGTCATGATTATAAATATAAGAAAATAAGCATTTATATTACCAACTCAATTAAAAACTACCAGACATCTGAAGAGAAATATGTCAAAGCCAGTAAATTCATCCTATTGGTTGATGCATGTTGGTAAGAACCTATCCAATGTTTTGTCATCATATCAATAAACACATTAATAATAATTGCAATGCTAAGTATTTATGGAAAAGGCATTAAAAATTGCCTGTTCAAGACTCAATGCTTTTCATTTCAGTTAGTAGTTAACTTTTTCACAGCTATATTTCGTCATATACCATAACAACAATAACAATGTCAACAAAATAAAGAATTTAAAAAAAGATAGAAAAAAACTTTATTTATTAAATATATATACTGTTGCATATAGTTATATTTATTGGCTTTAATACTTATTAAGGCTTATATTTTGAAGCAGTGAGCTCTCTATATTAATGCTAATCATATTAATGAATTATATCTTAATTAATTAATTAATTAATTGTCTTAGCTAATGAGCTTAACTGCTTCATTATATAACCAGTTACTATTTATAATTATATTTTCACTTTAATTTTATTTGATTTACTAAACACAAGTGATATATTTTCAGTATTCCAAAGAGCAGGACCACATGTATAAACAGTACGTTACTTGTGCTTTTATTATACTGATATTCATATGCATCTGCCAGGCTGTTATTTTTCCACAGTAAGTAGCTAAGTTATTTTTCCATTGACTGCTTTTTACTTTTAAGAAAAATGTTACCATTTAATGTTTTTAAAAGATTTAGAAATATGTTTGAATAAAAGCTTGTCAAAACAGTTAACGCAAATGTCAATGGCTGGTTTATAAAGCTTGTTTTACAAGCTACGCACTTTGACATTAATAACAATTATTAATACAATTATTTTTTAAATTAAAAAAAAAGTTTTACTATGTCAAATTACTTTTATTTCTCTTTCAAATACTCACACTCCAACCTTCCATTTATGTGTTGTAATGAAATTCAATATTTTATTATTATGTGCTGTCGTTTTTCATGTATTTATGTAATGAAAGTTTAGTGTTTTATTATTAGGTGCCGCCAAAGTGACTTGTTTTTTGATCATTCTATGAAAAGTGTTCTATCCTAGTCAAAAAAATTTGAATATTTTACATGGTAGTAATTTATGATCTCTTTTTTACACGCAATTGTCATTATCTAGCATCTATCTCCACACACACTCGGATATAAATACATAAAAACAGACAACACCTAGACAATACCAACATCAATAACAATCTCACCTGTATTTGTAACAAGATATTTAACAAAACATACAGATACCTTCATATTTGGCTTTAAAAGCAAGTTTCTGTTTACATGAAATAATTCATAGTTGGCATAACATGTTAAACAAGATCTAATTTCATCACTGCAATTATTATATTTTGTTTCAAATATATGAATTACAATATCTTTAAATATCTGAGGGTTTTTGAACATCATGATTGAAAATATAAATAAGATAAAAGTATATGTGTAATTGTATCAATTCCAAACTTTTAAATTTAAATTCTTCACTGATGAATGCCATAAGTTAGAAACTAGGCTGGAGATGTAGATTAAAAACAGTATCATGTGATGTGCAGAGATGACTCAATTATACAATAGTTATCTCTGGAATTGAGTAAAGAAAACATTGCTGAAATCTTTTTTTATTATTAACTGGGTACATTGTAAGAATGGTTTAAACTTAATTTAAATGCTCATTGTATTTATTTGTATATATCAAGTGCTTTTTGTATCATTATTTATTTCTTCATCTAAATTTTTTTAGAAATATTTTACTGTTACTAACTCATGCTGCAATATTCTGTTTAATTGAATTGTTAAATTAAAGATTATCAACAATGTCACATGACTGTTATGTGATTACTCAGGTAGTTCTAGAGCAGAGTGAAGAAAACTACTCCTTGAATTAGATATTATAATATTTTCATCACTTTCATTGTGATGCTATGCTCTATTATACAGAATCATTGAACTAGAAAATGTGATTTTTTAGTCATTTTTGGCATGTTTAAAGCATGAAAATTCCATGACTGAAATATAGTAAACTATATGCAATTATAACAATATTTCTTAATGAAAAAAATATTAAGAATATTAAGTATAATCTTAAGCAAACTTGTCTTTTGTTTACTGTAAGGTTATATAAATTCCAAATATATAAATTATACTTCTTTTCAAATATTACAGATTCAGTCTGTATTCTGTCCATCTCTCTTCTGTGTATTTAAATGGACAAGAGCCTATACACGAGAAGTCAAAATGACTTAAAGTCAACATGGGTGTAGAATTAACAAGAAATTTGGGTGTTCCGTCATCAGATTTTCAATGGTATGGATGGCTGAAGAATTGGAGAATGGAGTACATTGAAGCCTGTTCATTCAAATTTGAAGATTTGACATCTTAATATAAATTGAGCACCAATTATATTTTGTTGGGGATGGGTGGCCCACCCAATGGGGGCTATTCAAAATGAAAAACATATATTTGGGGTAATTTTTCTTTTTTCATTGAAGGGGGCGGGGTGTTGAGGAAGGTTTGAAAGTTTTTTTTCAAAAGCCTTATAATTGCATCTAAATCCTAAGTACTTGTATTCAAATACTGTATATACTTCAACAAAAGATCTAACAAAGAAGCTATTATAGGTTAATGAGAAAACTTGTTTAGCCTCAGGTATTAATAGTAATTGATAGTTTCTTGGCAACATCGAAGGCTAAAAAAATTAATTCTGTTAACATGGATACAGTTTCCTCATTTCTATTGTTTATTATAATAACAATCCATGGAAATATATATATATATATATAATAATGAGTGTGCTAATATCTCTTAACAAGCTTTTCTAATAAATGCTGGAAGAGAAAGCATTTAAAATCTCTATCTAAAATTATCACTATCCTCAAATCAGTTTTGAGCTGATGGTTTTTTTCAATGAAGTTCTAGGATATTCAGACACTAGATCTTAAATACCAATTCAAGTGCATTATCTAATACTTAACTATTAAGTAGAAAATCTGAAATTTTCAGACATCTATATGCCTTTAAATCCAGCTATCTAACTTAAATAGTCATGTGGGACTGAACTAAATTTAGATACACCATAATTTAATAATTTAGCAATATATCATCACCAAAGCCTCAAAAGTAAAACTATAATAGTAAGAAAATCAAGTCATACATCATATGACATAACTTGATTTACTTTAATAAGCTTGAACTACAAATGTAATACAATGAGCATGCTAATAGCTCTAAACAGGCTTTTTTGATATGAGTTGATTTTTTCAATATATATATATATATGAAAAACAAAAACAAGTTATAATCACATAACTTGCTGTCACTTGTATTTATGATCAATAGATGGTGCTTTACCAAAACCACCGAACAAGCGTATATTTGTTTACATAAACATTCACTATCTCTTTCATTTGCTCCATTTTCAGATCAGCTTATTTCAAGCTAATTTGCTATCATCAGTGAAGGATAGGGCTAGAAACAAGATCTAAACACTGACTCCAAGCGTTTATGCAGCAAGTTTCTATCAGTTTGCAAGCATGAATTTTTCAGACATGCAATGTCTTCAAACCCAGCCTAACATGCCAGATAGCTACATGGGTCTGATATCAGTTCAGTTTCACCACATAGTCAAAGCCTCTGAAATATATATCATTGCAAAAACCTTTAAAGGTACATTTATGAAAAACAAAAACAAGTTATAATCATGTAACTTGCTATTGCTTGTATGATCAATAGATGCGCTTTACCAAAACCACCGAACAAGCATATTTTTGTTTACATAAACATCAAAAGAGTCAGAATTCACTATCTCTTTCATTTGCTCCACCTTCAGATCAGCTGATTTCAAGCTAATTTGCTAACATCAGTGAAGGATTTGAAGACATTACGTGTCTGAAAAATTCATGCTTGCAATCTGATAGGAACTTGTTGCATAAATGCTTGGAGTCAGTGTTTAGATCTAGTTTCTACATTACATGTCTGAAAAATTCATGCTTGCAATCTGATAGGAACTTGTTGCATAAATGCTTGGAGTCAGTGTTTAGATCTAGTTTCTAGCCCTATCCTTCACTGATGATAGCAAATTAGCTTGAAATTAGCTGATCTGAAGGTGGAGCACATGAAAGAGATAGTGAATTCTGACTCTTTTGATGTTTATGTAAACAAATATATGCTTGTTCGGTGGTTTTGGTAAAGCGCCATCTATTGATCATATATATATAATTAGATTCCAACCAGTCACCACCTAAACATTCACAGTAAATATAGTAATCAATATTCCTGACTGCTGTCAAGACAACCTTCTCACCTTTTTTAATAGCAAGAATGGAAATCCATTCTTACTAATGGTTCATTGAATAAATATGGACACTTAAAGATTGCAACTTGACCACAGAGTATGAAATATTGTCACAATGAAGTTTAAATAAACCTCTTTAAACATGAATAAACATGTCACTATAATGCAGACTAATAAATAGTCATCTATAACATTACTTAATTCAATACTTTTAAATTGCCCATGTATTATTTAGAAATAATAAGCGAAATAGTGCCTAAAACTAATCTGGGATAATGATGTAATTAGATTCCAACCAGTCACCATCTAGACATTCACAATAAATATAGTAATCAATATTCCTCATTGCTGTCAAGACAACCTTCTCACCTTTTTGTAATAGCAAGAATGGAAATCCATTCTTACTAATGGTCCATTGAATATATATTGTGACAATATTTCATACTCTGTAGTCAAGTTGCAATCTTTAAGTGTCCATATATATTCAATGGACTATTAGTAAGAATGGATTTCCATTCTTGCTAATAAAAAAAAAGTGAGAAGGTTGCCTTGACAGCAGTGAGGAATATTGATTACTATATTTACTGTGAATGTTTAGGTGGTGACTGGTTGGAATCTAATTACATCATTATCCCAGATTAGCTTTAGCACTATTTCGCTTATATATATATATATATATATATATATATATATATATATATATATATATATATATATATATATATATATATATATTACAATAGAGATTAAATATGTTAAATAAAATTAAGTATACTTGGTTTACTTAATTTAATTTAATATAGAAGTATATTCAGTTTATTTAATTTAATTTAACAATTATTATTAATAATGACAGAGTACTAAGATGTTTATCTATATATATATAGATATATATATATATATATATATAATATGACAGAGTACTAAGATTTATATATATATATAATAAAACCAAAATAGGTCTTAATTATATTTTTAGAGCTTGAAAGAATATTTATTCATGATTTTACCCATGAAGAAATAAATGCAGAAGGTTTGCAGTGAACATAATGATAGAAAATAAAAAAATAAATAAAAGATTCATTAATATCATAGACCCAATAATGAATAGAAAATTATGCATTTTAAACCATGCACAATTAAATGCATACGTTTGTATTTCTTTTTATTATTATTTTTATTTTGGGTGTAATTTTTGCCATTGAAAAATTGTTTGATACCAAAAATGCTTTAAAGTTATATTTAATGTTTTTAATATTTTCTTTAGGTAAGAAGCATTATTATAATGATACTTAATTTATTTCATGTTGGTGAAAACTCTTGTTGATAATTACGATCATATGTCTTTAACATATTCTTACTATTTATGATGCTACTTAGATTAACTTCTAATATTACTCATCAAATGAAGTCATTATTTCTCATTTCTGAGACTTCTTACTTTGAAATGTGATTATTAGTTCAGCTGCAAAAATTAATTTTGAGAATTGAGTGCAGATACCTTTACATTTTGTACTAACCAAAGGTATTTTATAAAATTCTTAAACATTCTCAATTTTATCTGAATATTATGATGAATAACAACTCCAAATCCTTGTGATAAACTACAACTCAGACAGTTTGTTTGTGAAATGTATTTTTTGAACATATCTTTAATATTTATGTTGTTAAAGATTTCATCAGATACAATCTTTCAAACCTTCATTTTGGAAACTTCTAGAAAAATGTCATTACATTTCTTTCTTGTTTTGTTACTATTTCTTAGCATCCAATTGCATTCTCTATAATCAGTCTCAAAACCTATTTAAACATGTTCATTTTGATAAATAGAAAATGAGATCAAAGCCAAACTTATCCCTCTTGCCTTTACGAGACTATCAAATTTCCAAAGTAAAACTATTATTGCCATTTTTGAAAGTTTTGTGGCTTATTATAGATTTTATTTTCATCTTTGCAATATAACAATAAATAAAATAAATGCTTCTAGGATTGTAATTCAGCTATGGAAGTTTAGGCTTTTATTATTGTACTTCTCTATTGAATCTGTTGCTAGTTCTGTCAAATACCATTTACATAACATTTTTTTCAGACTGTGTCATGATTTCAAGAAAGTTAAGCTGAAAAAAAATCATAAGCAATGAAATTAAATTATGGTTGTCTCTATTAGGTATTAAATCACTAAGCGTGACCATTAGACATATTTTAACTTTTTATTTGCCCTCTTGCATGTCTATTTTCTATTAAAGATTTTTCTCTTTGATACAACTGAGCTTCTTTATATATCTGTGCTTAAATGGCTCTAAAGATTAATATAATAAAAAATAATTGATTGATTACTTATGAGTGATAGAATTAGTCTGTGAGCCATAGACCTTTAGTTCCGTCCGATTCTGCCATTTTTCCACTGCACCTAGTTCAGGGCAATCACATAGTTAATATGATTCAGAATATTGAAGCTTCCTCTATCAGTTTATTGTGAAATAAAATATAAATTTAATATATCATATCCTAATTCTAAACTATAAAACATTGTAATATAAGGCTCATAGGACTAGTATCAAGGGAACTTTTTCATGAGCTATGCCAAAATCCTTGAAAAATATTGATCACATATCAAAATAAAGCTATATTTTTTGTTAAGAAAATTGTATTTGCTTTATTTGAAACATTTTAGATATCCTATAGTTAATTTAAACCTTCTAATCTGGATGTTCCAAGTCTAATATGAAAACTATATAATATATTTTCACATTTTTAATAATAAAAGATACTACCCTTAGAAAGAGTAAATATGAATGATATATTTCAAATTATTTACCAATGTGATAAAATGCTTCTCATTAAAATGTACTTAAAGGAAGCTTCAAATGGATAACTATATTATCATGGAGGAGAATTATAACACTATCTTAATTTTTATCTTAAAACTAATATCTTTCTGAAGTCTTTGATATCACATAATCTTTTTAAAATCTCATCTGATATTGAAGCCTTGTCTGGAATTTTTACTAATACTTAAATTATTATATCTCTTTTGGGAGCAAATAGTTACTCTTTATTATACCTTACAACTACTATGGTAAATGTAAACTAAAGAATATAAGATGAGATTGTTATAATCAATGTCTCCAGAGTAGTTACTAGTTAGTGATTTTTATCCATAAGGAATTTTAATTCATTTATAATATCAAATTAATAGCTTGAAAATCATAAAACTTAGAAAAGTTTGAACCCAAACCACTTCTCTATATAATTTTACAGACCTTAGGTCACTAATCATGTATGTTAATGACTTTAATTTTATATTTTATAATAACTTTTTACTCTTTGACTAGAATAGTATAAATTTAAAAATTTAGCAGCTGACTTTTGGGTTTACTTTCAATATGCTTTTAGGATCAGATATTCACTTTATTTTTATACACTTTTAATTGTTCAAGCTTCAACAATCTTAGAAAAATTAAACAGATTAAATATTTACTCATATTGCTCATAAATATACATTGAACATGAGTACAGAAAGGCATGTAATATTTTGTTGATGTATTTGAATCTAGATCAACACTAACTGTTCCAATCCAGTATTTTATTGTTAATGTTATGAGCATCTAAAGGCAAAATCTCACTCAAGCATTAAAAATAATCCCTAATATTAAAATATGTATTAAATTTATAACCTATATTTGTGAATTCTTATGATATGAATAATATTTATGGAGAAATAAACTCATCATCATTATCATCATCACTTCACATCATATAACTTTAGTAATAGTATTTTCCAATATATAAATTGAACTTTTACAGCATATAAGTTTAAATCCCTAAAATTTCTGGCACATAATTTGGCAATCCATAGTGAACCATACTTACAGAATTAACACCACACATTTATAACAGTTTATAATGTTACATATGAATGGTAATCAAACTTGAGGTATAGATTATCCAGTGCACTTTAACAATAATTTGTTTCATTATAATATGTAAAATATAATGCAAATGAATTTTTTTATATAGAACAGCAATATTCATGAAACAAAAAACCTGCAACACAACTGATATTTAATAATTCTAATTGAAATATTATAATTGTATAGTAGCATTACATTTCAGAATTTATTTTACTTTTGAAAAATAAATATTGTTTAATAGATACATTAATATTTAAGATGTTATTCACTAAAATATAAAAGCATTAGATTATCAAAATAATTATCCAGATCTGATAGTTTTTGAATTATTTATTAGGAATATTAAGATAATATATTTTAGATAAACAGTGAATAATGCATATTTAATAGTCACTTAGGCTAATGATTAAAAATTGTATAAATTGAGATAGAGACTAATAATTTTTGTATTGTAAATATATACAGATGCCATGTAATAGATAAAGTTTGATTTAATGATAAATTGGAAGGATTCAAATAAAAATATTTTTGCTATTTAAATTATTAACATAAAAAACAAATAAGGCTATTTTAGATCACTGTAATCATTGAATGTAATATCTGTACTTATATAGGAAATGGCAAGAAATCGAGCAAATATTTATTTGTTTTAAAAAAAAATTTCATATAATAATAATTTTAATAACTCTCTAAATATATAATAGTTATTATATATATATATATGAATATTTATGAAGAAGTAAACTCTGAATGTGCTTACCATAATAATAAGTTACAAGTCAGATTTACTAAAGTCATTTCAACTTGCATGGGGTCTCTTTCTTACTGCTAATTTATTAGTTAGACAAAAAATGGTCTAATTGACACCTGAATACAAAAAGTATTGCTAGAAAATTTTTAAATTGATTCTATAAGTTCAATTTGTGAATTATTTTTAGAGCTGTTATGGTTTGTAAACTATTATCATCATTTTATCATTTTTTTTACAATAGACAATCCTTTTTCACATGGTACATTAATGAATAAATTTTCCACATCAAAGCTTATCAGTAAGTCAGTTCTTTCAAATTTCATGTTCTTGATTAATTCTACAAAGTATCTAGACTACCTGACAAAGGACTAGGTCTTGTATGTCAAAGAATTTAGAACTTTGCAAAACAATCTTGCCAAATTTTGGCAAGATGAATCTCTAGAACTATTAATAAATGTTAATGGAACATGATCCTTATGGATTTTAGGTATACCATAGAGATGAAGAATTTAGCTGAAATATGATCATATTTTACTTTTTTCTGAATCAGTGATGTAACTGTGATGCTTTCTGAGTAATGCTTGTAACTTTGTTTCCATATTCGGTGTCAGATTTTTTTGCCACTTTTCTATAGTGGCCTGCTGTAAAGAGTTCTTGTATTTTATTGTCATAGTTGTATCCATTATAACTGTAGCATTACCTTTTTCAGCAGGCAAAATAATTATATATTTATCTACTTTGAGAGATTTAATTGTTTTCCTCTCTTTATAGGACATGTTTAACTTCACTTTTTGTTGCTTGTTAAGAGTTCTTTTTATTTTCTAGTGTAATTATGCTGCTTCTTCTATAGGCAATTTTTGAGTGGCTTCCTCAGTGGCAGTCATTATATCTAATAAAGGCATATTAGATAGTGTTGTGGCAAAGTTTAATCCTCTTTTAAAACAGATATTTTAGTATTGTTAGATGTTTAAAAATGAGATTTTTTAACAAATGAAGTTGGTATTGCTTGGTACATTGTGATTTTTGATGTGCCCATTAATAATGTCAAATGTTTTCTAAAAAATAAACTTATAGATAGAAGACTTAATGATAGTTTCTCAAGCAGGAAGAAAATCATATTCTACATTACATGGAAAAATAAAAGAATACCAAAAGAAGAAACTTGCTAACCATCAAAAATCATAATGTACCAAACAATGTACCAACTTCCTCTGTTAAAAGTCTCAGTTTTAAATATCTTTCAGATACTGAAATTTCAGTTCTTGAAACAAGATTAAACTTTGCCATAACATGATCTAATATCCCTTTATTAGATATAATGGCAGCCATTGAGGAAGTCACTCGAAAATTGCCTTTAGAAGAAGCAGCATAATAATGCTGGAGAATAAAAAGAACACTTGACAAGTAACAAAAATTGAAGTCAAACATATCCTATGGTGATAGGAAAGCAATTAAATCTCTCAAAGTAGATAAATCTATAATTATTCTGCCTGCTGACAAAGGCAATGCAACAGTTGTAATAGATACAAATGACTAGACAACAAAATACAAGAACTCCTCACAGCAGGCCAATATAGAAAAGTGGCAAAAAATCCAATACTGAGTATGGAAATAAAGTTACAAGCATTACTCAGAAAGCATCGCAGGGACTTCACTGATTCAGAAAAAAGTAACATAACATCATATTTCAGAAAAATTTCCTCATCTCTATAGTCTAACTAAAATCTATAAGGATAATGTTCCATTAATACCTATTGTTAGTTCTAGAGATTCACCTTGCCAAAATTTGGCAAGATTTCCTTTCAAAGTTCTACATCCTATGGCATACAAGACCCAGTCCTTTGTCAGGGGTTCTAGACACTTTGTATAATTAATTAAGAACATGAAAATTGAAAGAATTGGCTTACTGGTAAGCTTTGATGTGAAAAGTTTATTCACAAATGTACCATGTGAAAAAGCATTGTTTATTGTAAGAAAAAGATTAAATGATGATAATAGTTTACAAACCAGTACAGCTCTTTCTATTAATAGTATAATGAAACTATTACATTCCATATAAAAACAACCTACTTTCAATATAACACAGAAATTTTCCAACAAAATCAAGGAATGGCTATGGTCTGACCATTGTCTCCCCTGATTAGCAATATTTACATGGAAGAACATGAAACATTAGCCATAAAAACTGCTCCATATCCACCTAAAGTTTGGCTTTGCTATGTAGATGATATATTTGTTGTATGGCTACATGGTGAAACACTGCTACAAACTTTTTGAAAATGCATCAACAACATAAATGAACAAAAATTGGCATTTTTAAATGTTCTTGCAACAAGACTCTCTCATGACAAAATCAAAACAACAATTTACTGAAAACCCACACATACAGGAAAATACTTAGCCTAAACATCCAATCACACTAGAGACACAAATCATGGAATTATGCTATCACTATGAAACAGAGCAAAAGAAGTTTGTTTAGAAACTAGTGATTTTGAAAAAGAAAAGATCTATATAGAACAAACTCTTATGAAAAATGGTCATCCATCAGCTGTTATTAAAAAAATGTTAAACAGACAACAAAAAGAACTATCAAGAGAAAAACAATTGTTGGTACTGTAGTGTATCCATACTTTCCAAAAATAAAAGAAAAATTAAGGAAAATCTTCAATCAGTATAGCATCAGAACAGCTTTCCAGAACCATACCACACTGTGAGGAATTCTAACATCTACAAAGCCTAAACTTGAAATGCTGAAAATAAAAATCTGCATCTATAAAAATACCATGTGAATGTGGAATAACATATATTAATAATACCAGTCATTCCATTGAAAAGTGCTTGCAAGAATACAAACTGATGATTCAAAGGGAGAAAACAGATATGTCTAAGGTAGCAGAGTATCTATGTGCCAAAGAATATCTGTTCAATTAGGAAAATACAAAATTATTTGATAGAGAAGAAAAAGTACAAAGAAGAAAATTTAAAGAATTTGCCCATATGACAATGACAAAAAATTCCATAAGCCAACCTAGTGTGACTATATATAATGTATGGAAACCACTAATCAACTTTGTTCTTATGAAAAACTGGAGAAATCAAGAGAAACCTCATAGATAAGTATATGAAATTTCTACTGACTTTGGCCTTTGGCAAGATGGCTCAGTTGGTTAAAACATTACCTTAAAATTCAATTCTTGAGAATCTAAGGATCCAGGTTCGAATCCTATGCTAGTACTCTCACTGGTCAGGCCAGCTCCACCTGAAGAAGAGGGGAGAATAATATCTCTCAAAATGTTATGCATATACTAACCTCTTTGAAATGTTATTACTAATAGTTGAATGTATTTGGAATATTTAAATAAAATTAAATTTTTCTAAAGACATTCAATATTCATATTAGATGATGGAAATAGTCCAATATAAAAATACAGCTAAAACATCATCATTACAAACCTTCAGGAAAACATTATACTTATGATTGTCTCCATTTACAAAGATTTTTATTTTAAATTTCTGCTAATTTCTTGCAATATTTCAGAATTTAAGATAACTTTGTTGTAATTCCTTTGGTTAAGCAATTTCTTTGGCAATAGTTTTGTATTGTTTTTAGATTTAAATGAAAATAATTTTGGTTGAATTCTCTGTAATCTTTTAGTTTCAAAATTGTTGATAATTATATGTTGAAGCTCTTTATGAATCATTGCATACATCTTCATAGTGATTCTGGATCACAAACAGACTGATATAGTAGTAAATCAGATGATTCTAAAAGTTATTCTAGACAACTGCAATTTCAAAATTCATGAAATACCAGTAGTGGTCAGTATTTGTGCATATAAGCTTTGGCATGGCTAAGTCTTAATATCTTTTACTGAATCTGCTATTAAACATTTACCTTCACCTTTCCAACTTTAACTGGTTAGCTATGGGTATTTTTTATTTATTTATAAACTTTTACATTTGTTTATTATAAAAACAAGTATTTGTCTATATTGAGCTTAATTATTTGATTTAGGAATTTTAACATTTTGATTAATTGATAATTACTTTTAGGAAATAAAAGGTAAAAAAAAAAAAAAAGATCTTTATAAAAAAATATTTGACAAAACAAGTTAAAGTCAATAATTACCACTTTATGCTTACTTTTACAATCCTAATTATTTCTTTTTAAAAGTAAAGGCTTTAAACTAAAAATTATAAAACTACACAAACTTGTATTAAAAAATGAACAAAATTTAATAATATAGTTCAATATCACCATTATTATATACATCAAATCCATTATTATACATACTTAAATTGTTTAATTTAATAAATTAATAAATATAATTATTATTAGTGAGACCATATTGTTTGTATAGCAGTCATTCAAAAATAAGATCATCATCATCATTAATCATTATCAATCCACTGCAGGATGAAGGTCTCTCCAAGTTTAATCCATCTCCGATATTTAGCTTCTTTTCTCCACATCACTCCTGCATACTTTCTTATTTTATCCATCCATCTCACATGTGATCTCTTTCTGGGTCTTTTACAGTCTCTTGGAATCCAGTTTAAGACTTCAATTGTCCATCTATTATCATCTCTTCTAGAAATATGTCCAGCCCAATTCCTCTTCAATCTTTTAATTTTTTCAATGAGGTCAGTAACACTTGTTTGTTCTCTTACCCATACATTGCGTTTTCGATCTCTTCTTGTTACTCCCATCAGTAAGAAGTAAGGATTAATACAAATTTAAATTATATATATATATATATATATATATATATATATATAAAGAGAATTTATATATGAATCTATATATATATATATATATATATATATATATATATATATAGAAAGAGAATTCAAATAAAATGATTAAACTCTAATATAAAATATTTAATAAATCAAATATACTTAATAATATAACCAACCATCTGGATATGATAATCAAATAATTTACCACTAAAGGTTCAGTATAATGATCCCAAAAGTATTTTTAATTTAATTCAAAATTAAATTTTAGGTGCTAAATTTTTTAAATAGAAAGTTTACTTCTGGATAGAATATCGTCAATCATGATCATTTAAAATTACTACCATTATTCCTGCATTTCCCTTAGTGGATTACATGGCTTTTTGGGGTTAATGGATATTAATGGCATATGTTGTAATGAGTTCAAAAAGTAAAAACAAATTAAATTGGTTAATAAAAAAATAATTTATTTGCATTAAATAAAATATTAACCCATTGCTTATGCATTCATAATTACCACCATATAATGAAAATAAATAAGTAAAAATACAAAACATTGAGTCAAATAAACAAACATTATATTTAAAGCCTTTCATTTATATATAAAGAAATCTCTTACCAACTAATAAAATGTTTTAAACTGTGGTTTCTTAGATAATATAAGCTTATTATATATATATCTTTATCAATCCAGTCCTGATTTTGTTTATACTTTTCAGGTATTAGTGATGATAGAGAATGTAGATGGTTCTCACTAGTGATAGATATGGTAGCTTATATGGTAACATTCACTTTTTTTAATAGCATTGTTTTTATCTTTAAAACAGCAATGCATTCTATACAACTTCAACATTCATATCTGGATATGACTGCTTAAGTCCAGATCTTTAGACTAATGTGATTTTGGTTTTCTAGCCAATTATGGTAAATAGTCATTTGTTAGTTAACATTATCATTATTTCTGAGTGGAAGAGTATACTTTAAAGCTATCAGCCAAGTATAACTATTCATCTGATAGAGACTGTTTTAACTAGTGGTTTTTCTTTTTGTCAGCTCTCTATTGGTATCCCCCCTGTTTCACTAAATTTATCTTCACTGTTTGCTTCTTCTTGATTTGATACTTATATTATTATCATTTTGTTCCCATAACATGTTTTTAACAATTTTTTATAATTAAGTCTGAACTAATTTATATTAAGATGTTTTTGTAAAAAAACATTCCTATATAGATTTAAAGAACAATTTAATATGATTTTACAAAGCATGTGGTCTTACAAATATTTTTTATATTCATTTAATTATTTTATAACTGATTATATATAAAATAATTTTTTTTTTAGTTATGGTAATGTTTTAAAAAAAGAAAAATCATGTCTGAGCTTTGGAATTTTTACTTTTTTTTTTTTTCATATGTCATAGCATTGGCCGGGATGCGAACCCACAACCATCTGCAACCAACTACTTGCTTGCAAGGCAACTGCGATGACCTCTCAGCTAGCAACGCTTGACTGGAATTTTTACTTTAACCTATTTAATTGTAGTGCTTTATAATTTTTAATAATGGATTTGGATTTGCCTCTCAGTGCTATAAGAAAAAGCAAATTATTTTTCTAAATCTCTCTCCTGCAGGCAAACCTGAAAGGGGTATAAAATATGATACATTTTATTAAATTATAGCAATTGATAAATTTATTTGTGCATACTAAAATTATTTTTCCTCTTTTAGATTAAATGTTTCCACTGGTATTATAATATAGCAATTGATATTATTCTATGTTGATTACTATAGAGGTGAAAAGTATATTTTATTTTCATTATAGTTTTAATGCATTTGCATAACAATATTTTTCTATATTAGTCACAACACTTTATTTGTTTAAATGAATTGATGAAACTGATAGTTTACAATGTAAAATAAACAAGTTTATTATCATCATAATCTAAATATAATGAAGGTATTATAAGCACATAGCCTATAGTCAAAACAAAAACATGGATGCAGAATAAATGCACATATTGTAATTGTCAGATTAAGCATGTTTCAATTATTTTAAACATCAGGAGACAGACCAGCATATATATATATATAAACATTTTATATAGATATATATATATATATATAAACATTTTAATAGATGATGATGACTATTACCTAACCCTTATTTGCAACAATAGGCTAAATCATAGGAAATATAAGTTACTCCTGATTATTTATTTCAATATAAAAACCTAATAGTTTTGATAAAAGATACATAATGTAGTGCAGATTTTTTCAAATATTTAAATGAAATGTATTCATTTTATTCCCAAGGGCTATTAAGATCACAGTTATGAAAATTTTACACAACTTAGAAAGAAGTGATATTACAGTGCTCTAGTAAGTGAAAAAATAAGCCAATTGCAGAATTAAAAGTCCAACATTATAACTTAGATACCATTCACTGAAGATTGTATTACCATGTGCATGTAATTAATTAAAAATTTTTTATCACATACATCAATAGGTGAAAAATAGTAAGTACCAAATTATGTTATATTTTGATTGGATAACATATATTGTTACATGTTCTTTACCTTGTTTATGCAAAAAACATTATATTATTTCTGAATAATAATGAATATTTAGCAACAAAAAGATTATGAAAGTGCAAAACATTATAGGTCACAAATGGTATTAATATTGGAAAGATATAGTTAAGCAATCATCATCATCATCATCATCAACCATTATCAATCCACTGCAGGATGAAGGTCTCTCCAAGTTTAATCCATCTTCTCCAATCTTTAGCTTCTCTTCTCCACAACACCCCTGCACATTTTCTTATTTCATCCATCCATCTCACATGTGGTCTCTTTCTGGGTCTTTTACAATCTCTTGGAATCCAGTTTAAAATTTCAATTGTCCATCTATTATCATCTCTTCTAGCAGCTATATCCATATAATTTTCAAATTGTTTTAGATCCTTAATGTTATGCTTATGCTCCATTCACTCAGGAAAACCCACAACTTTAAATTAATAACCAGATTATGAAAGGCAAATTCTTTAAAGTACCTGTATGTTTGAAAAAGAAAATTTTACGTCATTATTTTCTTTGCCCAAGAATTGATAGGTATGGTAAAAAGAAATCATGACACTTGTGAGTTTTTAAGTCAATGATTGATTCTCCTCTGACTAATCCTAATGTTTATTTTCTATTAAATATGATCTACTAGACATCCATTTTCTAGTCAATATGTCTTGACAGATAACATAATATTATGTTGGTTATGTTTTGATTATTTGAATAAAATCTTAACCTTGTTATGAACTGATAAAAACTTCATGATTCAACTAACTGGATTCAAACTCCTTCATGTTGTGTTATAGCATGACAGTATGTTCACCACTGCAGCATAATAAAAAATATATTTGACTTTTGTATCTTTTCACAGCTAAAACCAAACTTTTTAATGTTTTCTGTAATGACTCTGTATAGTAACCAAAATTTTTGTTAATAATGACTGCATAAGTATTAATCCAGGTTATATAGTAGCAGACTTGTATTATTTAATGTAAAAAAAACGTATTTATTGCAATATATTACTATGGCCTTTTGTATGAGAACGGGGAGGGGGTGTTTAAGAAAGAAGTTGTAGTTTAAAAAACCTGTAATTCTCACTATATATATATATTGTAATGCTCACAAAGATATTTGTTATAAAACACATATACATGCATTACATGTACTTTCATAATTTAAGAAAATAAAAGAAAAATAACTTGAGAAATAAATCTTAAGAATTAATTGAGATATTCTTTCAGATATTTTAAGTAGATTTATTGTTGTTGTTTTTTGTCTTTAGTAAATAATTAGGTAGGGGAAAGAGAATCCAGTTTAAATAAAGATTTAAAACCTGCTCTCTTCTTTTTGTAATTAAAGAAATAAATGTAAAAAGAAAAATAAATATTAAAATGTAAATGAATAAAAATATATTGATTAATAGAGGTAATCTTTGTAAACTATCTCATTGGCAGGAATACAATTAAATTTTGGAAAGATTTCTGGCTGATAAGATAGTACATTAATATAAGAAAAGATTAGATAAATCAATTGTAATTAAAAACTAACAATTAAAATTTTGATAAAAGTGAACAATTGAAGTGGTGGGTATAAAAGTGATGGTTTGTCTATTGTGATGATTATTATTAAATTTTGTGTGTGGTGCATTTAACACAATCATCAGAGAATCAGTTATTTCTAACAGGATAAAATATAAAATTAAAGACCACAAAAGCAATGACATGCTTTGCTAAAGAACTTCAGAAATGTTCATCTGGGCTTCATGTCCTGGGTCCCCAGAACCATCAGTTTCACCTGTGATCAATGCCTTATAGTATAAGACTCTGCAGGATACTTTCTCCTATTGTCAAAAGCATGAAAGAAAACAAAAAAAAATCATCACTGATGACCAAATAATGGAAAGAACTATGAACCATGTAAAGGAACTGTGCTAACTGCCAAAAAGATGATGTCATCTCTCCATTAAGAAAACCTAAGTAAATATAAACATTCTAGCATTGTATATTAAAAGTTTAGACATTATTAAGAGAAAATGGACTGTTAAAAGAAAAGAAAATAAATATTATATATGATACTTAATGTTAAATAATTATTTTATGTACATTTTATTGGATTGCATATATATATGGATGTGTGTGTGTTATTGAAATATTTAATCGTTTGGTGTGTACTTATGAATATAAAGTGTTTATTTAAACATTGCTTGGTCTATTTTCTCTCTTTTAACTGTGTCACCATGATTATATGATTATTAATATTTACTTGTCATTAATGCACTGGGTATTCTGTCTGAAATGGTAGAGCTAGTCTGGGTAAATCTTCGAGTGCTGAGATCAATTGCCTTTGTCTGGGCATGCCAGCTATATAAGTTATATAGCTGGATGGCATCTGAAATTCATCTCAAAACAAATAAATTACCTTGGATGACTGGTGTTGTTGCAGCAGTTATGGAAGGGTGCTATAACCAGGGAAAATTGTAGTGACTGTGTGTTTATATAGCTTCAACCTGGTCATAGATATCATTGATAGTTAATCTATTAATGATATTCTACCCCTCTAGTTGAACGTGCAATCACTGGGCAAAGATGTTATAAATTTAGAAATGAATATAATATGTCTTAAAGAAATAAAAGAAATTGAATAGTATTAAATAATTTACATAAATAATCAAAATAAATCATGTTTCCAAATAACTTAATGTACATAATATAATTAAAGTAATATAAATCAAATGTCATGTGTCCATTCTGTTAAAACCACTGGTGATTGTTACAATATATATATATTTTTCACCAAATGGAATTAAAACAACTCAAATATCAATTTTTAAATGTAAATATCAAATACTCATATCTTAATGTATATAAAATTTAAATAGAAGCAAATTAATTCTCACTGAAGCTCCAGTCATTCACATTTACAAACTGATATTTGATTAATGTTATAGATGTTAAAAATGTGATTTGGTATCTGTTCTCTGTTTGCACAATTATAATTTCAAAATGATTAAAGTATTTAAATTGAATTAATATATAATTTCCAATCAGTATTTTTAGAAATGTCAGGAAATGAAAGCTTATAAAGATCATAAGCTGAAAAAATAAAAAAATTCACTTTATTCTTTATATATGAGTTTCATTTATTATTGAGGAGTGTGGTTTGAATTTCATATACATTAAACTATGTGTATATGATATTTATGTTTACAAACTGATATTTGATTAATGTTAAAGAGGTTGTTAAAGATGAGATTCAGTCTCTATCCTCTATTTGCATAATTGTAATTTCAAAATGTTAATGGTGTACTTAAATTATGCTAATGTATAATTTTCACTCATTATTTCCAGAAATTTTAGCAAATAGAAAGTTTGTAAAGATTTGAAGGCTAAAAGGTTAGGTGAATTTATTTAATTCTTTATCATTTGTTGGGGTATGAATGATTTTAGCCATAGCTTTAAAAGAAATTGGTTAATTCCATTTGAATTTTATATACATCATGCTATGACTACTTGATAATTTATCCATAATGCTCTAAAATTATTCAATAATATATATGTTACAGTGAGAAGGGCAATAAAATATGCCAAAAGGGAGTGTTTTGCATTAAATAAAATAATATTTATTGTTACAAAACCATTTTTAGTCTGAACTATTTATTTAAATTTTAAAACAATATAATCAATTATATTACTCTTTGTATCCTGATAGTTTATAATGTAACATAAATGGCTAGTTTCTAGGGAAGTCATATGATAATCAAGTATCCAAGTTTCAATTTAGAGAAGAATCAGTCCAAGAACTTTACTAAATTGCAAAGGCCATACTTTTGATATGGCTGGAAAAAATGCAAAAAATGGAATTTTTGTTTAGCGTAGTTATTATTTGAGATTTTCATTATGGTGAAGTATGTTATGATGGAATAGATCTCAGATTTATGCAATTTAGTTAGTTTTATGGATGATGTTTAAATAATATCTTTATTTTTGAATATACTTCTTATAGTGTACAGAGCTTTTTTAATCATAGAAAAAATTAAAATCTAAAAAAAAAAATTCATAACCAAAATTTATATTTTAGTTGACAGCTTATAATTTCAAAAGTATCATCAATTTCAGAAATGTAAATAGGAGAAAATTCACAGATATTTTTTTTTAAAAAAAAAATTTATAAGTGCTGAAAAAGTAAATTATTATACTTCATTATCATTGCTGCTTCACTTTACATGGATTATCGTAGTGGGAGAGTATTCTGGAGACCAAAATCCATTGATTGCCGCATTATCTCTGCCATTTGATTATTTATTTACTTCCGGTTTCATTGAGTGATATCAATTCTTTTAAAAGTGCACAATTTACAATTAAAGCTGCTAATGAAAGCACTGAAAGGAAATACAATCTAAGATTATTAGAGTAAAAAATATTTTTAATTTTAAAAAAGGCATATGCATACTAGTACATTATGTGTAGATAAAAAATCCCATTTTAGAGGAAATACCCTTTGAACACCCCTCCAATAAATGCAATAAATGGGGTTCCAGGACTTATCAACTTATTAGCTGCTCAAGTTGTGCGAGTTTGTTTTTTCTCTCGATTTTCTTATACCAAAAAATAAATCTATTTATTAACTAATAATTAGAAGACCAAATTGGATTGGTTGTAGCACCATAAACAATAATTCAAACGTAATGGTAGTCTGACAAAAACAAAAATTTTATCATCACTATTTCAGATATCAAATTATGGGTATTGCAAATGGATGTACCTATCTTTATGTAATGAGGCTTTTGTTAATCTATATAATAATAAATAATTAAAATAATGCTTTATTTACTATCTTTTTAGTTTATACCTATTTTTAAAATGTTTGTTCAAACAATTTGGCAACAGTAAGTTGATTTCCATAAATTATGTATCATGTTTTTATTGTCATTATTAATCTCAATGATGAGATTGTGATTGTTTGTTCAAGCTAATATCCTGCTATTTTTTTTAAGATTAACTAGTCTCTCATCAATTATCCACTCTCTTAATTTATGTATCGATATTTTTTTATATATATTTCATTTTATAAGTTTTAAAAAGTCATGTTTGTTTTGTAATTTTGTGAAAATATTTATCACTTAAATTGATTTTAAACTATTGATTTATTCTTAAATAGAAGACATTTGTGAGATGAATTTTGATTTAAACAAGTTTAACACATTTTAAGGATTAAGCAAATGTTCAGCAAGGCTTCATGTGGTTATTAAACTAAAAGTGAATTTCTGATGAACGAAATTGATTTTACCGTTGTAACAAAAACATAAGTGACTTTAAAATATTAAAGTGGAAAAATATTGATACTGTATATATGTCATTAATTTTCATGTATGTTATTTACATTTTTTACATAAACAATTTATAAAATTATTTAATATAAAAATTTAAAATACAGGCACTCTTCACATATTTGAAGCCTAATTGTAAATATAGGGGATTTGAACTCAGACTTTCAAGCACGCTTCAACTATCCATACTATCTCACACCATTGATACACATGACCCCACACATGTAGAAAAGATAAATAATCACCAATATCCATATTTCATGCTAAACTAGCACTTATCAGTTGTTCCATATTATCATCTCCACACATACATATAATCAGTGCTCAGTTTATATTAAGATAGCACATCCGCATACTTTAATGGACAGGCTTCAATTCACTCCAATCTCCAACTTTTCAGCCACACCTACCATTGAAAATCTGATGATGAAAAGCCCAAATCCTTGCTGATGCCAATTTTATTGCCATGCCCATGTTGACCTCAAGTCATTCTGAATCCTCATGTATAAGACCTTATCCATTTGATTCCATAGAAGAGGGATGGATAGGATGCAGGTTTAATGTGTAAATATTTGAAATACAGGCACTTTTCACATACTTAGAGCCTAATTGTAAATATAGGGGATTTGAACAAAGGTATGGATGGCTGAAGAGTTGGAGTGGATTGAAGCCTGTTCATTAAAGTATGCGGATTTGCTATCTTAATATAAAATGAGCGCTGATTACATATATATGTGGGAGATGATCATTTGGACCAACTGATGAGTGCTAGTTTAGCATAAAATACATATATTGGTGATTATTTATCTTTTCTACATGGTCATGTGTATTAATGACATGAGATAGTATGAATAGTTGAAGGGTGCTTGAAAGTCTATATTCAAATTCCTTATATTTTAATATGAAAGATAAATAAAAATATCTGATTTATTTTTTGATAATTTTATAAACAAAATATATATTGTATTATATATATAATTACAAAGAGACTAGGGATTACCTTTGCAATTGATTTCAGAAAAATAACTGATCAAACTCATTATAAACATTGGCCAAATTTATATAAAAATGAAATTACTAATAATTAATTGATATAGTAATACAACAAATCTGTGGTAGGTACTTATATATATTAAAAAATTATGTCTTAATATCAAGATATATATTATTTATATGTACACATATATTTATGTGTCATAAAGATGGAACATTCAATGATATTTGTAATATTTAGCTGGGCATGCACATTAGGCTGGTACACATTAGTGAAAGCATGCATGCTCCTTTAAATATTACTAATATCATTCATTGAATGTTTCCATTCTGTATGACACATAAATATATGTGCATGTATAATTTACATTATAAGCAGAATTGTTGATTTGTTTAAATATATATTAAGTAAGCAAACATGTTAAAAATTGTACATAAAAAACAAAAATACTAATGATAAAACAAGTTATGAATTATAATACCCAAAGTTAATATTTATTTTTATGGGCTCATTTAGTTGTTTTTTTTTTTAATATGTATTTTGGTTTTTTTTTCTCTTATAATTTTGATATTAAACCACTAAACATCACATGATCACTACTATATGGAGAGTTTTTGCCTGTTTTATAATTTTGATGTTAGCAAGTTTGACTTCAAATTTGAAAGCATGTTTTCAAAGTGAATTATTTTCTTTAACATGTGAACCAACTGCATCGCTTCAGCATTTTTTGAGGATTTATGGCACTGTTATCTCTTTGGATTTTCTGTACTATTTTGTGATTTTCTATAATTAATATTTACTAAGGCTGTAACCTCAAGAATGTGTGTGTAGAAATATAATAGTAGGGACCCCTACAGGCTTTAACGACAAGCTTACATTTTGGAAGAAAAGAGATTTTTTATAATGTAAATTTAATTGTTCACATTTATTTAATGACAGAAATTGGAATTAAACTTTTTAGAAAAAAAAATCTAAAGATGTGATTAATATCATATAGATAACCTAAAAATTTCAAAATTCAAAAATCACCACTTATTAATTGATTTCTTTTTTGTCCAGACCTTGAGAGTGAATTTTTTTTTTATTACTTTGGAAATAAAAATGGTAATTTTTAGTAATTTATTTATGTACTTAAGCTTATTTATTCAACATATTTGTAACATATTTACTTTAAACCAAAAATATGTACTTATAATTAGATATTATTTGAAAGTGTTTGTTTTTAAGAAGATAAGTGAAATAAAGCAATATTTATGATAAATAGATGTTAAGATTGATTAGTTGAAAAAAAATGCTTTCATCAATGCTGATCTAAAAAAAAATTAAATATTAATAATAATGAGTACAATTTTAAATTTTGAAACAGAACTTCATTGCTAAAATTCATTTCCATTTTTAAAATAGAATTTAGATGGGAAATAATTTGTTCAATATTTTTTATATACCAGTGAAGGCAATCATCTAATATTGAAAGAGTTATTATTTTTATTATAGATTTTATTTTAGTACTTAATTTATCTATTGTGAAAGTTTAAGAATGTTTTTTATTTGTAAATTTATATTTGTAATAAATAATTTAAAGATTATCAAAAAATGATATAGAATAAAGGTTTGATGTAAAAATTATCAAAAAGCTGACAAAAATAAGGATTTATTTTATGTGTCCAATATTATTATTTTTATCTTTAAGGAAACACACTTTGAATTTTACGCTTTAATCCATTGAAATTTTTTTAGAAAATTAGAATTAGTTATGATTAATACAAAAAAGATTCTTCATTTTTAGATAAATTAGATGGTTAAATATTAATCATTTCTTTACATTGCAAGGGAATAACTTCTATATTTTCCTAATGGTAATAGTAGATTGGAATCAAAAATGAAAGAATTCTGGATCTTCAGAAGAAATATTCACAGAATTATTAGCCTTATAGAAAGCATATAAAGAAGTTCTATATTAAAAAAATATATTATTAATATCGAGAAATTCATTGACTTTAAGAATTAAATTATAAATTTGATTTTCATTAGATCTACCATGTTCATTTACCCAGAATGGTTCTAATTAGTAAAAATGTTTGTATGCCAAACCCTGTACATATATAAGCTATGTTCAAAGTCATCCTTTAACAATCTATCTGACCAGTTTGGAATTTTATTAAATGCTGCAGTTGTAACATACTAGTTTCAGAGTGTGATTTTTTATGATTTCTTTTTATTGCAACTGTGAGGAATTATTTTCTCTATAAATTAAATGGATTCTATTGTCATAATCTGTGTAGCAGAAAAAATGAGATTAGGAAGAAATCAGATACTTAAGTAAATGATAAAACACACCATTAGTGTGTGAAAGGAAAAGTCATTTTTTATTTTAAAATAATAAAGTAATTATATTTTAATAAATAAATAATGTTTCTAAAGCTTTTTTTTTACTTATTGTTATTTGTGTGTGTGTGTGAATATATATATATAAAATACAAATAAAATGTCTTAATTAAAAACTATTGTAAAAATAATAAATGTAACAGTAATTAACTGTTATATACAGTCTTACAATCTGCAAAAGTACCTTTGGTTAATATCTTAACCCTCTTCAACTGCTGTTAAATTCAAAAAATGAATTAGAAACAAATGTCATCAATTCAAATCCCATGAATTCCAAATTTTAACATTAGCAGCTTGTCTATTAATTATATTGCTGAGGCAGGTTAAGGAATTAACTGAAAGTACTTGTGTGGATTGTAAGACTGTATATAATAGTTAATTACTGTTATATTTATTATTTTTATTGATATATATATATATATATATATATATTAAAATGGGATGTCTGTAACTATAATGTTAACTTTATTTCAACATTTATGTATGTGCTTTGATTTTTTATATCTGTAACATTTCAAAAATATCCCTTTTTTATTTCTGAAAAGATAAATAATAAAAATATACTATATTATACTTTTTAGTTAGCTTCACAATCTAACAGTTTGCCTTTTTGAAGAGCCATGCATGCAAAAAAGTAGGCATCAGAAAAGAAAGTTTTAGTAATTATATGTTGGACTATGAAATTTTTACTGACTTTTGCCTTTGACAGAATAGCCTATTTGGATAGAATATCACTTCAAATTCAATATTCATGTACATAAAGGTCCAGGTGCAAACCCTGTTATTACTATTATTTGGATCAGACCAGCAATATTGAAGAAAAGACAAGAATAATATCACTTGAAATGTTATCATATACTAACCTTATTCCTATTACTACTATTTGAATGTATTTGAAATGGTTAAAATAAAGTTTGAAATTTTTAAAGACGTTTAACTATTAAACAAGGCAAAACTCTTCATACAGTAGTGCCACCCTGTGCCAACCAGACTAATCAATGGATGCCAGAAGACTTTCGCATAAAATCCCTATCTAGTGCCTATGTGCTAGTATAAGAGATGGTGATCATGTGATGTTTAACTATTAATATTAGACAGTGAAAATAATCCAAGATATAATTATTGCTAAAATACCATCAATACAAACGTTCAGATAAATTGGCAGTTAAATGTTTAATAATGGTTTAAAAAATAAACGTTTTTTGGGGTATGCATTTTGTAGCCAATATTAAATGTTTGTTTAGAATACAATCTCTCAACAATCAGAAGTTTATTTTATCTGAATAAAATGTCATTATTTTTTTATTTGTACTATAGTTTTTTTTTACATAATTTTAAATGAAATTTTTGCTTTTTGTTGATCTTTGATTTTTTTGCTATATCTTCTTTGAGGCCTTTTAATTTTATTTCTAAAATGTAAACACAACTTTTATATGTTTAAAAGATTTTGAAGCATATTGTGAGTACAAAAAATGCATTATAATAACTGTATATAAATATGTGATACAATAAAAGTGAAAATCATTTGTTTCATTTTGCATATGATAATAAGCGTTTATGCTGTTCATGACATTTTCATTTATATAGCAGAATCTTTTATTATGTTCTACATTTATTTAATCATGCAGTCTGTTTTTGAAACTATTTTGATTGAAGACAGTCTGTATTTCTCAAATTAATATCATTAAATTCTATTTTTGTCAAATGCTAAAATTAAAATGAGATAGAGTCTTATAGATTCATGGCTTAGAATCCTCATTTCTTAACTACACATAACATTGTCAATGAGATTTTTGATCAGAAACATGCAGAAAAAATGTTGTAATTATATATATTTTTAATTGTGTTAATTATCTATTGACATATTTATTTATTTTTAATTCATATAGTTTTAAATTATTTTTTTTTAGTTAAAAAAAATCAAAGAGGCCAGTATAATCAAATAGTAATAAATCAGAGAGTTTTAGCATAGCCTTCTCTTTGATTGATTTCCATCTTTGGATTCCTTTTCAAGACCATTTGTGAAATTATTCAAGATAAATTTTGGTTACTAAAAATTTGTTTTTTGTTTTTTTTTTTTGGCAAAGTTTATTAAGATTCATAATTATTTTTACAAAATAATTGTCTAGTAATTATTTAAAATCAAAAGTATACATTATTATATTACACTTATTTTGTTTTATTTTTAAAAATAGAAGATAATAACTTACAGGATAATGTTTAACAAAGAAAATTATGGCACTCAGATCATGCCATCTTATGAAAATGATAGCTAATTAGCATAATTTATAATATAAAAAATAGAAAGCAGTTTTAATATTCTGAAAAATGAAAACATCTATTATTATCATTACAAACTCATTTTTTTAATATTAGTAAAGTTCAATTAAGAATTTTTAGAATTATTTTTATTTGCAAAAGTATATTACTATCAAAAGTTGAAAAGTTATAACAAGTCTCACCAAAAAAATAATTAAATCTGTGGTAGTTCTGGAGAGTAGTTAATTATACTCAATCTCATACCTGACATATAACCAGATCTTCCTCTCTCTCTCTCTCTCTCTCTCTCTCTCTCTCTCTCTCTCTCTTTCTCTCTCTCTCTCTCTCTCTCTCTCTCTCTCTCTCTCTATCTCTTTTCTTTTCTCTCTATTTCTCTTTTTTCTGTATTAAACCAAATATGCTATTGCTAAATTGGCAATTATATAAGCAACTTATCAAACTTTTAAATTATTCAGCTAATTAATTTACTAATGCTTAAGAACACTGATGACAATTTAAAAAAATAGATGTTTTTATGTAAATATGTGGATTCACTGATCAATTAAACAACTTTGGTAATTATATATATTGTGACCTTCTGGTTTGGCACCAGAAATAGTCATTGTAGTAGTGTGGTAGTATATCAGTAATCTCTGATATAATCCTCTTTAAAAAAAATGAAATAACGTGAAATTTAAAAAAAAAAATTATTTTGACTTAAAACTGTAATCAATAGTAAGTGTAGATGTAATTAAAAGATTTCTTAAATATTTAGTATTTTATTTTAGGGTATAATCAGTGATAGAATAGGGGAGTAGCTTGTTATATGTATAGTCAGTACAGTTTGAGTTGATGCTTACTTGTTTTATTTGTTTATAAAGCAGTATTCAGTTTTGTTAGAATGATTTTCTAGTCCATTTGTTTTACACATTTAAAATTTATAGAATAAACAATAAGATATTTTTCACTCATCATCATTCACATTGTCATTTCAGTCATATCAGTATAGAATAAACATTAAGATATTTTTCACTCATCATCATTCACATTGTCATTTCAGTCATATCAGTATAATACCTATAGTATATTACTACTGAATATTCACGCATTATCCAACTTCATTTTTCATTCATATGTTTCATTAAACCATTAAATATCCCACATCACATTCAAATATTTAATTATATCAATAATAATATTAAAAATCTAGCTTAATTACATTTTAAATAAATCAATAAATTATGGACAGGTGGATTATATATGACAAATACTGTAAAATATTTTATTTATTAAAACAATTGTCATCAATTTTATTCTGCTGCTTAAAAACACATTTAATTATTAGTTCAATATTTTTTTTTCATTTATTTAAAAGACGAAATAATTTTTTTTCTCATCTCTATTTTTTTTTTACTGTCTCAAATTTTTGCATAATTAAGTAGGTTTGCAAGTGGGAGGAGCGATTGACAATCTTTTTCTGATGATGTCAACATTATTGTAAACAATTGGAAGAGAACAAGGTGATGTAATGATTATTAAAAAAATTATAAAAGTCAATTATTATTACTTCAGTCAGTCGGTCAGTCAATTATTATTACTTTCAAGAGGGCAGTCGTCAAACAAACTTTTAAGACAGATATAACTAAGTTTATTTAGCAAAGTTTAATAGTGCAATTATTTTTCCTCTTCCAGAGTTCGAATTGAAAATTTAATTATATTATTTTGTTTATGAAATGTGTACTTAAGACCACTAACAGATATGTCAATTTGCTCCCAGCTGATCATTTAGATTTTCCAATGTTATGCTAAAGTACATGTAAGTGTTATATTCTATTATTCAAGATAAATTATTATTAATTAAGAAATGGGAATGCTTGATAGGATTGTAAAATTGTTTTATTTAAATTCAAAATTAACAGGGAAGGATAAAAGAATGTTTGTTTATTTTATAACAATTAATTTTTTAAGTTTAAATCATACTATGAAGGGAATAACTGCTACGTGTGTCATTTATATGTGGGAAAAATGTGAACTGTTATTATACGTTTTCAGAACTTTAATAAACAAATTTCATGCTAAATACAAAAGAAAAATCAAAATTTAAAATATGCACAAGAAATATGTAATTTTATTGTCATATGTATTAGAATGGCGGCATAATTATTTCTATTTTTACCTTTGGAAAAGAAAATATACAAGATTAAATATGTCATTAAATGTACTTTAATAATTATTTGTTCTTCTAGACTAATAAGAGGAATAAATTATGAATGGAAAGTTGTTGACATTGGTGTATTAATATTACCAATGAGTTTATCTAAATAAATATTATTAATTGAATAACTACATATATTTTTGAATAGCTTTATGATTGTAAAATCAAATGTTAAATATATCCTAGGAATAAAGTACAAACTTCTATTTTATTTGCGTTATGAAATATATTGTTTAATTAAGGAAATTTATTATTTACAACGTTAATAGCAATTCATTAGTTGATAACTAAAAACATTGAATGTGCTCTTATGGATTCAACAGAATATTGTTTTGTTTCTCCTGCAGGAAATGTGTTGGTTGTTGTATAAATATTTATCCTTGTGTGTTTATCATCTAGTATAATTATTATTCATTTGGAGACATGACAAGGAAAGTCATGTAAAAAACTTTTATAAACTTTTTGTTTCGTTTGGAAGAAAAGAAAAAAAGAAGAGAACTTTATTTTATGTAATAGTGTTATACAGTTAGCATTAGTTAAATATGTTTATTATATGTATTATTATATTTTTGTTCTCCTAGAACTTCTCATAAATGTACAGTATTAATGGAAGATATTGTACTGGTAATTTTTTTTTTTTATTGTTATTATTTTAATATGAAGTCTGGTCGTAAGTGTGTTAATAATCCACGCATATAATAAAACGAATGGACGAATCCATTTATTGATCAATAAAGGTGAATAATTATTCTAAAAAAAATCATTATATTAAATCTTACCGTATATATATATATATATATTTATAAATTAGAATACCATTATTTTCAAGAATTATTTCATCTATAACATACAATTTTATTATTTATTTTGGTTCAATTTAACTACAGTTTTGTGTCAATATCAATGCATTATGAAAAAATTATTTATCTTGCTTTGTCCATAGTCATCATCACTATCAACCATTATCAATCCACTGCAGAATGAAGGTCTCTCCAAGTTTAATCCATCTTCTCCGATCTTTAGCTTCTCTTCTCCACATCACCCCTGCACACTTTCTTATTTCATCCATCCATCTCACATGTGGTCTCTTTCTGTGTCTTTTACAATCTCTTGGAATCCAGTTTAAAATTTCAATTGTCCATCTATTATCATCTCTTCTAACAATATGACCAGCCCAACCCCACTTCAATCTTTTAATTTTTTCAATTAGGTCAGTAACACCTGTTTGTTCTTTTACCCATACATTGCATTTACGATCTCTTCTTGTTACTCCCAACATACATCTCTCCATACTTCTTTGAGTGGTCTGAAGTCTCTGAATTGCTCTTCTATTAAGTGTCCAAGTCTCAGATCCATAAGTAAGAACTGGTAAAACACATTTGTTAAAAACCTTCCTTTTCAAACACATAGTCATATTTCCTTCTAGTATCAAGTTATTTCTACCAAAAGCACTCCAACCAAGTTTAATTCTATGATTAATTTTCTCCATTATATTTCCATCTGTATTAATAATCTGACCAAGGTATTTGTAACTGTTAACTTCTTCTAATTCATCATAATCAATCTTTATTTTCATATTTTGAGCAAATTGATTAAACATTACTTTAGTCTTTTTAACACTTATCTTTAGTCCTACTTTTCTACTTTCATCTGCTAACTCCTGCAACATTTCATGCAGCTCTGAAGCATTATTTGCAAAAACAACTACATCATCTGCGAAATCGAAATGACTTAAATAATCACCATTTACTTTCACTCCTTTAGTTTCCCATTTTAATCCACAAAATACTTCATGCAGCACTGCTGTAAAAAGTTTTGGAGATATGGAGTCACCTTATCTTACATCTTTCTCAATGTTGACTTTCCCAGTGTCATTATGTAATCTAATTGTTGCTGTTGCATTTTTATAAATATTCTTTAAAATATGACAATATCCTGGATCTATACCTTGATGATCTAATGCTTTAATCACTGAAGAAATGTTTATAGAATCAAATGCCTTTTCATAATCTACAAATCCTAAGCATAATGGCAACTCATATTCATTTGTCCTTTCTATAACTTCTCTCAATACCTGGATATGATCTACTGTACTAAAACCACTTTTAAATCCAGCTTGTTCTCTTGGTTGGTGGAAATCAAATGTTCTCTGTAGACGAGTAGTAATTATCTTGGTAAAAATTTTATATAAAACTGATAAAAGGCTGATAGGTCTGTAATTTCTAATATCTTCTTTATCACCTTTTTTAAATATTAATATTATTACTGCATTCTTCCAATCATCCGGTACATCATTATCATTTAGACATTTGGTATATAACTTTGCTAAAAAAATTTCTATTTCTTCACCTGCTTCTTTTAATATATCAATTATAATTCCATCATTACCTGGAGCCTTTCCTTTCTTCATACATTTAATTGCATGTCTCACTTCTTCATTTAACATTCTTGGCAATTTGGAAGATGCAATAGATATAGGAGGTACTTGTTCTTTATTACTATATAATTCTTGATAAAAATCTTCTACCAATTTCATGATGTCATCTCTCTTTTTAGTAATAATTCCATCTTTTTTTCTTATTGCAGATATAAATTTCCTACCAATACCAAAATGTTGTTTTACATTCTTAAGACTTTTATTTTCTTCTACAGCTTTCCTTGCTAGTTCACAGTTATACTTTCTTATATCATTTTCAACTCTTTTTCCAAACCATTTTACAAAATTCGAGATATTCAATTCTTTTTAATGCATCATTTTTGTATATCTTCATATTCCTTCTTTTCTTCATAAATTCTCTAGTCTCAGTAGAAATTTTATTGGTCAATTGCTGTTTCTTTCTACCAGCTATCTTTGTTGCAGTTTTCAAAAGTGTATCAGTTATTTTCATATTAATTTCATTCAAATCTGAATCATGTTCAAAATCTACTAATACTTGAAGCCGATTTGTACTAATTTAAATTCATTAGAATGTTTCTGAAGATTAGGAATATCAACTGTAAATATTGTTTTTCTTAATAATTTTTGTCTCTCTAGTTTTACATTAACACGTATCTTACACCTTACTAATCGATGATCACTTCCTGTGTTAAATTTATTAAGAACATTACAATCTTCAAATATGCATTTCCTGTTAGGCAAAATATAATCCAATTCTTCTGTACCTTCATTTGGATGCTTCCATGTCCATTTCCTTTTAACATTTTTCTCAAAAAAAGAATTCATAATATAAAGTTTTTCTTTTTCTGCAAACTCCACAAATCTATGTCCTCTCTCATTTCTATTACCATAACCAAAATTACCCACAGCACTTTCATCTTTCATTTTTTTACCAATTCTAGCATTAAAGTCTCCCATAACAATTTTAAAATGGTGTTTACTCTGATCAAAAGCCTTTTGTACATCCATATAAAAATCTTTTACTACTTCATCACTATGAGAACTTGTTGGGGCATAAACCTGAATTATCTGCATTTGGTATCTGCTATTAAGTTGTATAACTAATCTTGCCACTCTGTCCAATACACCATCAATCTCCACAATATTGTTCTTCCACTTTTTATTTATAATGAATTCTACTCCACTTGTATTTTCAATATTTGTGCCTTTATAATAGAGTATATGTCCACTTTTTAAATCAATTGTCTCTTCACCTTTTCTTTTAACTTCACAAAGTCCAATAATGTCCCATTTAATATAAGAGAGTTCTTCTAATTCTTGCAATCTTCCTTCACTTGAAAGTGATCTGCAGTTGTAAGTACCTAAATAAAAAGTCATCATCAAATGGCAGCCTGGGTCCACAATCAGGGGATTCTTAGCACCCTCTTCCTTTGGCCACCAACTGCTGCCTTGGTTGGTGACTTTACAGCCTCCTGGGAATAAGGGCCATGCTTTATTAGTATTTTATTCTCCAACCGTTTTTATAACATTACCAAGTCCTAAATATTGTCAGATATGAGATATTTATTCTTTATTAATTCTAGCAGTAATAATTAATATTTTAACAGTAATTCTTTGCTTACTGCGATTTTAAATGGTCTGTATATCATATGCTTATACATGTGTGTGTCTATTATTAAATTTATTTATAATTATATGTAATTGCAAGTAAAAATGCTTTTAAATCAATTGGATTCGGAAGAAAAAGATGAGTATCATTTGAAGGATTAGGGAGTTATTTAAGTGAGAATTATTATTTCTTTGTTATGCCTGAATGGAAAGTATTTTTGTGGCTATATGCTATAAAGTTCATAATGATTTTCAATATTTTATGGGATTGAGTCAGTGTATTTGTTAGTTGAATATTTAATATGGATAGTTTGCCCAGTGTATTGTAGGGTATAGGATTGAGTAATCCTTTATTTTCCATGTATTGCAGTATTTTGATAGGAGTGGATTGAGTCCTCCTTTTATATTTGATATGAATTAAATGTGTATGAAGCTAGAGATGTTCTCTCCCTAATTTTCATTTGGTGATGAGTTATTACACCAATTATTGAATTAAATGTGTATGAAGTTAGAGATGTTATCTTCCTAATTTTCATTTGGTGATGTGTTATTCCACCAGTTATTTGGTCTTAAAGATAGACTTGGAAGTTATTGTTGTATTTGCCTGATTTGAAGTATAGAAATCATTTATCCCATGTGTGCATTCGATGTTTTCCAGCTTATGCTATAGACTAGTGTTTATAGTTTATGGATAAAAAAAGAATAAAAGGAAAGTATAGTGTCTTATAAAACAGCTGTATTGTAGTTAATAAATAAAGATTGATTGATCTTCACTTTCATTCGTATTATGATTATATTGAAATATCATAAGCAAACTGATTAGATTGATTAGCATTATTTATTTATTTTCTTTGACACACAGTATAATACAGATTCATGCACAAATTGTTAATTTTGAGATATAAAAAAATTCATTATTAATGTAGAATTTTACTTATCATGTTAAAACATTTTGTAGTAATCATTTAAGCTTCATCTCATTGATTTTTATCATTTAATCATAATTTGCATAAATAATCAAGCAAAGATAGGACATTACTTAATGAATACAATGATTTACTTTATTTTGGCAAAGTAGAACCTAGTTATTCAATAAAATATTTTGCTTCAAAATTACAGAGAAAATACATTTAATTAATAGAAGTATTTATTTTCTTTGGTAAGATAGTCCAATATTATTCTTAGTTTAAATACCCGTATTTTAATTTTAGTTCAGATATTTTTAAAGTAACAATGCAAAATCTTAATTTGTTCAGTAATTAGAATATTAATCTATGTTGTTATAAATTTTTAGTTAGTAAATGAGTAATATTCAGCAAAATGCTGAATAAAAGATAATTTAGTAATCAGTTACTAGAAGTGTAAGGCCATATTATTATTATTATTTTTGTATAAGTCTATCAGAAATCACTGATAGCTAAAAGGCCATTTCTTTTATGGTAAATGATATGCATTCATTTAATTCATTTAATGCTAAAGATAAAAATATTTTATCAATCTATCAGAATGCACCTGATGAATGAAATATAGTAGATGTAAAAGTCAACAAATTGTGTTGTATTATTTATTCTTGTAAAAACTGTGAATAACAATATTAAATCCCTTTGGAATTTGTGTTCATACCAATAAAAGAAAAGTAAATGTTGATTTAGCTATTTTCTATTTGATTAATAAATATTTTGTTATCTAAATTTGTATTTGGAGTTTCTTCTATAGCATTCATTCATGTTTCACACTTCCACACATGCTTATACATTTATTTTATTTAATGTAACATAATTGTATTTTATTTAATTATAATAAATCTCTAGATATGATGATGTTGATTTCCTTGATTCAAGCACTATATGAGATGCCAATTACCTACTGATCATTTTTAAAAGGGTTTTGTTATTTAATTTTTGTTTAGATGATGAATTGAAATCACAATGTGCCCGATTTCTTTCATTATCTAACTGCAAGTATCTAATTAGGGTATTGTTTGGTTTGTAATATTATTTTCATAGTGTTAAATAATAATTTGAGGTATAGAAATGTTAGATCAAGTCATACCATAAGTTAATTCCCTGAGATCTTCAATTATAATTTAGATTAGATAATAAATTCATTTAGTTAGATTAGAGTAGTGAATAATTAAAGTTTAGTAATGATAAGTTTAGATCTAGTGAATTATACATTACAATTTCTGAAATATTATTTTTTATTTTATTTTAGTTATTAGTTAATTCTATAATATAGTAGAGGTTGTTCAGTGCATATGGATGATGGGAGGAGGTGAAGTATAGAGTATTATTAGTTAATTTTAGCTGGTAGAATTTTACCAATTTAATTTTGTCTATCATAGAACTTAATAGATGTTTATTCCTATTAGTAATAATATTTTCTCCCACATCTAATGTACATTGTACACCTCTGTATCTCCCAACTGAGTTAGTTCTAGGTGAAAGCTTTAATTAAGAGCCTCATGAATAGATTTAGGTAAAGTTAAATAAATATTTTATTCTATGATCCATAGAATTGGCGCCCCCGGGTAATTGTTAGTGTTGGTGATAGGTGTGAGAGGTTACAATATATATATATATATATTATACCAATATTGAATATTGGCATATATAATTTTATTTAAAAAAATTATTAAAATAATCTTTTGTAAAAGAATAACGTAAAATTAAATGTTGAAGAGTGTATTACAATTTGTTTTCGGAAAAAAATAAGAGTCAAATGGTTTTCTATCATTAGTTTTTGAAATAAAAGTTAGAAAATAATTGATTTAAAGGGAGGAGGGGGAGTTTGGTTAGAAGAGTTAAACTAAAAGTTTTATAAAAGAGAGTAGAGTCTATTATTATTAGTTGAAATATAATTTAAAGTTTAAAAAAAAATACAAATCTCTTTTCATTTGAATTAAAGAAAAAGTAATCTTAAAACTAGTAATATATGTGTAAATATATGTGCAATTGTCAATAATAGAATAAATGTGTGCGTAATAAATGTTATTATAAATAAATGAAAGTTAAAGATTATCATTAAAAAACATGGCAATGGCTATTAATTAAAAATATAAAACAACATGTTTGCTTGGCTATTACTAACTAAATGATCTTCCAAAACATGTTGTCAAAGGATTATCAAAGAAATTTCAACAACAGATATTGCTGGAGGTTATTACAAAGAAAAACACTTCGCAGGTATAAATAGTAAAATTTTATCGGATAATGAGTTCAGTTCAGAAATTAATTGAGTCAGTTAAGTGAAGAGATGACAATCAGTTGAAATAATTGTATCCAGAAACAAAATGCAGTGCTGAGAAGCTTTTGGGAACACACGTCTTTCTCCAGCCTTAGTTAAATAAGATCAGCAATATCTGCCTGTGAAATAATGTCAGTGTAACAACTTAGAAAATCTCCATCAGTATCTAATTGTCTCCAATAATAATAATCATGAAGAATAATGAAACTCATCAAGGAAATGTCCCAGTCAGCTATAAGTATTTGTAATGGAAGAAGCAGCAAACAAGAAAAAAACAAAGTTCTAAATCTACATTCAAAATCATAGGTAAAACATTTGCTTATTTTCGTTTATACCATAATAGCCATTGCATTAAAATTCATAAAGCCTCCAGAAACAAGTAATTTGAACTCTATAATCATGCATAAAATGAACTATTGATGTGCGTGTTTGTGAATGCTATATGATTTTATAAATGTCAAACATTATTTATGCTTTTCATAAGATATATATTATAGTGTGTTAATTTAAATGTGCATGTGTTATATTAGTTAAAAAAAATTATAAAGATGTTTAAATTTAGTAAATTAATGTTAGTTAATAAATTGTCTTAAAATTTAAAATCTATTTGTCAGTCAATTCTTTTACCAATCTTTATCAATTCTTTTCACCATTAATTGTGTATAATCTATTAGTGATTACAACCAACTGAGCTAGTCATGGATATTAGGTGTTGAGTTAGTGGCCATTGTTTAAAGTGTGTTATTTATTCATTCTTGGATAATTAACTGGCACTCATGTTTATACACAAACAAAAAAAGTGCTTTGAACATGGTGTTGAACTCAACAGTTGAGAAGAAGCTATGTCCTGGAAATGTAATGCTAGTTATATATTTTATAGCTATCATTTGGGCATACATACTCTTCGAGTATGTTCTTCTCTGCCTAAGAGACCAGTGTTTTTATAAGACCCATATTCGAGCCCGATACAAATAGCTATAGCCAACTTGGGGCTGGACCTAAAAAACAATAGTAATTAAGTACTTTGTTTCTTGTTTAAAAATAAAAATCTTAAAGAAAAGCTAAATTATGTATTTAAAGTTGTTTAATTTTAAAAAAAGAATTGACCAAAAATATTTTTTTTAATGAAAAGAGAATTATGCTATTTACGTTATTTAAAATAAATCATTCTGTTAAATCAGAGACAATTGGGTATTATGGGTGGAGCTGAAGCATTAAGATCGGGTAGAAAATGGACAAAAGAGGTGGAGTTAGCATGTGTTGCTGTCTTAGTAAGAAAAATAAATAAATAAGTTGTATATTAAATTTAGTTTAATGTAAGCGCTAGTGTGAAAAAAATATATATACAAAAAAAAATATATGGTCTCAAAATGGGAAAAGATATAGAGCCGGAGGAAGTAATAAAAAGAATAGAGGCATTAGAAAGGGAACATGAGAATATGAAAACATGGTGGCACATACAGAAAATGGAGGCAGTAAATCAGCTGCTAAAAATAAAAGCATTCTCAAGAAACAGGAAAGAATCCAAATGACCACTTAGAGAGCTTGGAATGTTATTGCATCTTGAATAGTTTAAGTGAGGGAGCAAGAATTGCCTTAGCTTGCAGACACATACAGGGAGAAGCTCAGCTCTGGTGTAATTCATTACGTGTAAAACCGGCAACATTCTGTGAATATAAGTGTTCATTGTTAGCAAACTATTGGGGGGAGGAGCTACAGGAAAAGGTTCAGTTTCAAGTAGATCAGGACAGGTGGCAGACAGGTGAGTTAGTTATTGCATTTTTTCATGGACAAGTAGTGAAATTGAGATCATTCTCAGCAAACAAATTATCAGAGCAGCATATTATGTGTATCGTTAGGTGTGGTTTACCTCGGAATGTTCAACAAATAATCATCAGCAAGCAAATGGTAGAGCAGATGGTGGAAATACTAATGGCATTGGACAACAATAAGGAGATGGTGGATGGTCAGGATGAGAATGAAAATACAGAAGTTGATTGTATGCAAGTAGCGAATCTGGTATGTAGTGGAGAAGACAGCATGCCCATAATGGCATCACAGAGCTGTCCAAAGATAGAGATAAAGGTAAGGGGATTGCAACTAGTGCATTGTTCAATTCGGGGAGTCAATTATCAGTAATGTTGCAGGAAATGTTTAATAAAATAAGTGACATTAACCCAGAAATTAAAATATTGCCATTAAAAACAGTATATGTTTTGTTGGCTAATGGTAAGAAGGCGAAGTTGGCATCCAAACAGGCATGGGTGAAATTACACATGGCAGAGGGAGAATACATGCACATGCTGTTGATTTTGGAGGTCTGATTCATGAGATCATATTAGGCTTGGATTTTGTGTACAAAACAGGCTGTGTATTGGATTATAAACGAAGTCGGGCAGAAATAAACAATGTAATAATTTTGTTTACAAAACGCCAAAAGGATGAGGTAAATAAACAGTGATGCACAAAGTGCAGTAATGGAAATAGAGATTGGGGAGAAGATTTATGCGTCAAGATGTATAAATGATAATCAAAGAAACCAACTGAAAAAAGCATATTTTCCGAGGTTCCTGGGGTAATCCAAGGGTATGAACACAGGATAAGGCTTATGAAAGACCAACCATATCAAGACTGTGCATATCCTATACCTCATCAATATAGACATGAAGTATAGGAACAGATAAACAAAATGCTTAAATGGGGAATTATATCTAAATGTTCGTCTCCTTTCAATAACCCCATCGTAACTGTAAAAAAAAGGATGGATCAATTCGGTTGTGTTTGGATGCACAGCAGTTAAATAAGATAACTATAGCTGATACTAATGCTCTGCTGCCTATGATCGAATTGTTATTGAAATTTCAAAATAATAAAATAGTTTCGATGTTTGACCTAACTGCCAGTTACTGGCAAATCAAACTTCATCCAGAGGATCGGAAATATATGGCATTTAAATATAACGGACGTGCATATAACTTTAACTGGATTCCTTTCAGGCTAAAAAATAGTGGGGTGGGGCTTATACAAAGTCTGGATCAGGTATTGTCAGATGATACTAAGAATTTAGTTATAATGTATGTGGACGACATCATGGTGGCATTGGAAAAGTATAGATGAGCACTTTGCGCATTTAGAAATGTTGCTGGGGGAGTGTGAAAGAAAGGGGATTCGAATTAATTTAAATAAGAGTATAATAATGACTGACGAGGTCAAATTTTTAGGTCATATAATTACAGAAAAAAAAATATTACCTAACCATGAAAAAATCCAAGCAATACAAAAATTTCCCACACCCCGAAATAAAAGACATATTAAATTTTTTTTTAGGTCATCTGACTTGATTTTTTATCAATTTAAATCTTTTCTCGGACTATGTAATTTCTATAATTGATTTTATAGAAATTTTTCACTTGACAATGAGCCATTACTGCAGTTACTAAGAAAAGGGAAATCATGGGTGTGGAATGAACAGCATGAGCATAGTTTTCAAAGCATGAAGGCAGGATTTTTAAATAAAGTTATGCTGTCATATCATGATTTTGACAAACTATTCTTTGTACAAATGGACAGCAGCAGGTTTGGGAGGGGGCTACGCTATTTCAGATACAGGAAAAAGGACAGCACAGAGTTCTTTGTTTCATTAGCCATTTACTAAAAAGACCAGAAGTGAACTACACTGTAACTGAGAAGGAGGCCCTGGCTATTGTGTGGGCATTCAAGAAATTCCAGCAGTATTTAGTAGGTTCTGAAGTGGTAGTGGTCACTGTCTGTAAGAGCCTCGAATTTATTAATCACAGTTTCTTGAATAATAGCAGGCTAATAAGGTGGAGCTTGTTCCTGCAAGAATTTAATTACAATATGGCTTATTGTCATGGAAAAGAGAATTTTGTGGCAAACACTTTAAGCTGATATCTGGTAGCTCAAGAACAACGCTTGAGTTGCGACAAAGTGTATATAGCTGCCATTAAAATATGTAAAGGAAATGGGATAAAAGACGATTTGCATAGATTAAAGGAGCAGCAAGAGGAAGATAATGATGGCAGACAAATAATGGAATATTTATGCAATCAGCCTGTAATGAAAACAGCCAATAATCCGCTGTGAAGGGACTGAAATCACTGTTGTTTAAAAGGAGGACTCTTACAGCATGTATTACAAAAAAAAACATGCATTATTCTTCCGGTTGCCATGAGAAAGCAAATAATTAAATATGCACATAACACTTATAGACATTATGGGGCAAATAAAGTGGAAGGATGGCTGAGTCATTGGTTTACTGGCCAGGAATGAATGCCAATATTGCGGACGTGATTGGTAGATGCACCATATGTTCAGCAACCAAGCCTGCTAACACATCAGGAGTGGGGCTGCTGCAACCTATATATGCCCAATGCTCGAACAGCTTATTAGCGATAGACTTATATGGACCTCTGCCTCCATTCAATAAAATGAAGTATCTCATGGTGACATATGATGTGTTTTCGAAGCTGGTAGCAGCATATCCAGTAGCTTAAGCTAATGCAAGACAAACTATTCGAGTTTTGGAGCAACAATACTTTAAGACTGTAGGAATTCCAGACAAAATTCTGTCGGATCATGGAACACCCTTTATATCTAGCAAATGGAAGAAATGGACAGATAGGCATGGAATAAGATATATACTTATGTTGATTTATAACCCTCAGTCTAATCCATATGAACGGATTATGAGGGAGTAGGAGCATTTATTTCAGGTTTATATACAGGATGATCATTGCAAATGGGTGAAAAAAATCTTATGAATAGTCAACATGATAAACTGGTCAAGAAATGAGTCTACAGGATTCGAACCTGCTCGGCTACATTTTGGAAGAAATATTCCGTATCAGTTTGAGACTAAATTGCCAGTGGGGATAAATCAATCAATCAGAGAAGAGATGCTAAGCAAGCACTTAACCGGTTAAGAAAAATAGGCAGGCTATACCAGAAGAGGCAAGGAAGACCTAAGGCCATATTCAGGAGGGGAGACGAGGTTATGGTGAGAGTTCATCCAGTGAGTCATCCTGAAAAACATATATACAAGAAATTCCAGCCAATGTACAATGGCCCCTATATCATCAAGCAGCAATACGGTAATAATGCATTTGTTATAGCACAGGAGTTGGAGAAAAAGAAAACATATAATGCCCGGTCGTTGAGGTTAGTGAAAAAAGAAAAGCAGCCACCGGACAGGCAGTAATAATACTAAATAAAATGTTTGGGAATAATAATAATGACAAGGAGGCTTCATTGAATAAAAGATTTTTTTCCCACACACATAATAATAAAGAAGAAATGCTCGTGAATAAACAGTTAAAAAAAATCAGTAAAATCAAGTTAAGTAAGTAGGTCAAATGAATGATTTAAGAGTAACATTTGTAGGATTAATTAAATGAATAAAATAAAAGGTTTAATTAACATGATCGAGTTAAATAAATAAATAAATAACACGTCCGTAATAAAATAAAAATAGCTCTGAATTAAGACTTAAAGTTGTCAGAGATAAAATGGTCAAAAATGATGCATTTCACTCTCAAAGGACAGATGGTGTAATGTACCAATATTGAATATTGGCACATTTAATTTTATCTAAAAAAATTATTAAAATAATTTTTCGTAAAAGAATAATGTAAAATTAAATGTTGAAGAGTGTATTACAGTTTGTTTTCGAAAAAAATAAGAGTCAAATAGTTTTCTATCATTAATTTTTTAAATAAAAGTTAGAAAATAATTGATTAAAAGGGGAGAGGGGGAGTTTGGTTAGAAAAGTTAAACTAAAAGTTTTATAAAAGGAAGTAGAGTCTATTATTATTAGTTGAAATATAATTTAAAGTTAAAAAAAAAATACAAATCTCTTTTCATTTGAATTAAAAAAAAATTAATCTTAAAACTAGTAATATATGTGAGTATATATGTGCGATTGTCAATAATAGAATAAATGTATGTGTAATAAATGTTATTATAGATAAATGAAAGTTAAAGAAGATTATCATTAAAAAAAACACGGCAATGGCTATTAATTAAAATTATAAAACAGCATGTTTGCTTGGCTATTACTAACTAAACGATCTTCTAAAACACGTCAAAGGATTATCAAAGGAATTTTGACAACAGATATTGTCGGAGGTTATTACAAAGCAAAACACTTCACAGGTATAAATAGTAAAATTTTATCAGATAATGAGTTCAGTTCAGAAATTAATTGAGTCAGTTAAGTCAAGAGAGGACAATCAGTTGAGTTAATTGTATCCAGAAACAAAATGCAGTGCTGAGCAGCTTTTGGGAACATGTCTTTCTCCAGCCTTAGTCAAATAATATCAGCAATATCTGCCTGTGAAATAATGTCAGTGTAACAACTTAGAAAATCTCCATCAGTATCTAATTGTCTCCAATAATAATAATCATGAAGAATAATGAAACTCATCAAGAAAACATCCCAGTTGGCTGAAAGTATTTGTAATGGAAGAAGCAGCAAACAAGAAGAAAACAAAGTTTTAAATCTACATTCAAAATCCTAGGTAAAACATTTGCTTATTTTCATTTATACCATAATAGCCATTGCATTAAAATTCATAAAGCCTCCAGAGATAAGTAATTTGAACTCTATAATTATGCATAAAATGAACTATTGATGTGCGTGTTTGAAAATGCTATATGATTTTATAAACATCACATATTATTTATGCTTTTTATAAGATATATATTATAGTGTGTTAATTTAAAATGTGTGTGTGTTATATTAGTTTAAAAAAATTATAAAGATGTTTAAATTTAGTAAATTAATGTTAGTTAATAAATTGTCTTAAAATTTAAACTCTATTTGTCGGTCAATTCTTTTTATCAATTCTTTTACCAATCTTTATTAATTCTTTTCAACACTAATTATGTATAATCTATTAGTTATTACAAACAACTGAGCTTGTCATAGATATTAGGCATTGAGTTAGTGGCCATTGCTCAAAGTGCTTTATTTATTCATTCTTGGATAATTAACTGGCACCCGTGTTTATACGCAAACAAAAAAAAGTGCTTTGAACGTGATGTTGAACTCAACAGCTGAGAAGAAGCTATGTCCTGGAAATGTAATGCTAGTTATATATTTTATAGCTATCGTTTGGGCATACATACTCTCCGAGTATGTTCTTCTCTGCCTAAGAGACCGGTGTTTCTATAAGACCCATATTCCAATCCGGTACTATATATATATATATATTGTACTGATCACTTCAATCTTTATTTGATTACTGAGTCTGCCACTAGGCTACTATCAACCTACTTAAAAAAATCCAAATGGAAGTAAGAAGACATGTGTTGGATGCAGATGTTTGGGCAGCAAGGGAGGCAATTCAAGGAGAAATGGAATGGTCAAGTTTTTTTATGAGAGATGCAAAAAGTAAAATGAAAATGTTCGGTAGGTTGCAGTTTATGGATAATAAAAGTATAGCCAAAATAACATTTAATTGGGTTACAAGTAAAGAGCAGGCAACAAGATGGGTGAGAAAGGTAATGTGGTATGCAAAAGATTTGGATAAAGAATTTATATCAATATATTTGTACAAAAGGTGGTATGTTTGTGTTAGGAGAATTGTTGAGTGTTAAAGTGGTAAGGAGTGAGATAAAAGAATAGATATATTAATAATAATAGGGAGTTGGAGATAGAAGTAAACAGAATATTGGGTGTGAGTTAATTTATGATAATAGCAAGGAAAGTAGTTTATTGTTTAAGACTCCAATGGGATCTTTAGCAACAAGAAAATATACACATAAATGGAAAAATATTGGTGGTTTAGTCTGAAAATTGTGTAAGGAAGCATAGAAAATATTAGGCATCTGTTAATTGAATGTAAATGCTTGAAAGCAGAAATGATACAAATAATGAAGTTATGAAAAAATATATATGAAGAAAGTGGGTTTGGGAAAGGATAAGGGGAATTTAGATATAAAGGCCATAGAGTTGACAAAGATTATGTTGTGGAAATGGGATGAAGCAGATTATGGGAAAACTTAAAGTGGGGAATGGAATGGGAAGGTAAAATGGTAACAGGTTTCTCTGGGCATAGTTGCTGAGAGATTCCTGACCCCATTTAAGAAGAAGTCACAGTGCATCAGATCACATAGAAATTTTAATTTACAGTGATCTAAAAGTTAACAATGGTGATTAATGCTACCATTTAGACCCAAGGAGAGAAAGAAATCTTTACCATTGTTCAGACGATTGAGGAAAGGATACATAGTCAAAAGGCAGCCAAAAATAATTTTAAATAATTTTAAAATTTATTAAATTTAAAATATTTGTCAAACAAAATATAAATGTTTGACCTAAATTCCTCCATCTGGTTTATCAGAGAGTACAAGAATAGTGTAACATTAAACACCCTAGCATATTATTTCATTTTCTCACCTAAGAATTAAAAGGGATTTATAATGTCTTCCTGCTAGAGATTTATATAAACAAATTCCTGTTTCCTTTAGTTAATGATTTAAAAACAAAAAAAAGATCTTGTATGGAATTCAATGAACAGCTTTTTTTAAAATTCAGTAAAACATCAGGACATAAGAGGATTGTAATTTGCCCACAAACACTCATAAAAGGTCATGTTTAAGATGCTCAAGGTTGATTCCAACAAGAGAAAAAGAAAAGATTATGGTATTACATAATCTGAAACATAGAAAAATCAAAATCTCTACTAACTAAGAATAACATTTATTATTGTTATCAAAAAACTAAGAAAAACACAACAATACACTCAATAAATGGCTAGCCAAAAGATTTTTTTGTCTGCAGGAAATGCAAACAAATATTGTCTAAATTAATTAACTACAATGAAAGAATAAGTGACAGGTGAGTTTTAAAAACACAACTAATATATGACCAAGCATTTATCAATAATTAGTAATATAAAAGAAAAACACTAAATATAAAATATAAACACAATACACTTTTGGACAAATAAATTTAAAATATGAAATCTTAAAACTAAGACTCCGATACATATAATAAATAAAACACAATAAAATAATGATATTTAAATGATTATACATCTTACTATAAGTGTAGGTTTCTTTTTAGATTAAGCTGAGAAATTAACAAAGGTTTAAGCAAAAGATTTAAGTCCTGGTTATGACCTGAAAATGTGAGTTTACCTTCAATGTATAATTTTCTGTCCAGTAAATTTCTTTCAATGGAATATGCAAAATTCAGGTTTATATATAGTTCCTTGTGAAGATTTTGATTTTTATTTATCTGTTCAGGAGTCTGAAGGCAATGTTTGGAATCAGTTATGGATTAAGATTTTAGGTCATGTTCTTGAAGGAACAATTATGGATTTCTGAGGTTTATCTTTAGGTTGATTTAGCACTGTGTATTATTATTAAGATTGTTTATGATGAGTATTTTCCACATTCTGGACGGTTGCTATTTACAATGTTTTAGCATATTTACATCTATTAGAAAATAGCTAAGCAACTCTTTCTGAACACAGCAAGTACTATTAGCAGTCAGCAAAAATTCAATATCAGTGATCTGAATTGAGCAATATAAATGTTAGAAAAGAATATGTATAAGAATCACATTAAGAATATAGAGAATAGTCATAACTAGTCAAAAACTGGGAGTTATTTATGTGAACTGTTATTTTCTATTTAATCTTTAATTAAAAAGTTTTGACCAGGGTTGATCTCTATCTCCCACTTAATCTTAATTGAAAAAAAACTCTGACCATGGCCCTTATCTATTTCAAAATTAATTATAAAAAAGAAGTCTCAGCTTTTAAAATAAATTGCAATCAACAAAATAAAAAAAACTGATCAAAATCAAAACTTATTTTAAATTTAAAATGCTTCTACAATTTCTCTCTTTAATTGAGTGTGTGTGTGTGTGTGTGTATTATGGCATGTACTCTTAATAACAAAAAATGAAGTACAAAAATTTTTAAATTCAATTTTCTTTTAAAATCTTTAAAATTATACATTTTAATTTTGAATTTTTCAATGGTGCTTTCAAAGCAGATAAAGCATTTAGCTTAATATATATATTTAATGTTTGGAAAAACTATGACAAATATATGTAATTTATATATATAAAGAATATTCTTTATATTTACTTATTATTTAACCAACTTTTTTTATCTGACATAATAGAATAAAGGTTTTTTTTAAAAAAATTAATATAAATAATAAAGATATTTCTAAATATATACAAACAGAAATATTACAACAAATTCTGAAAAATGTCATTTGGAACTTAGCATAACTGATGATGATGTGTAACCTTTATAACCATGATTCATTTTAACTTTTCAATAGCAACTTTGAGATTTTCAATATACTAGATTATATATGTCTTATTGTTTTAATTATTAATGAACATTTAATCTAATAATCATAAATATTCTTATGATTTAAATATTTTGCAGATGACACCTTGTTACACTTTTTTATACTTATCTTGTAATTATATATATATGTGTGTGTGTGTATAACTTTTAGAATATCTTAAATTATCCTAATTAGCTATCATTTTAATAAGGTGACTTAATCTGAGTGCTGTGATTTTCTTTGTTAAACATCTATTTTTAAAATGATTCCTCTTTTATTATTAAAAGGAGGTTGCCTTGACAGTAGTTTGAGATTGTTCATTATTACCTATATTGGGATTGTCTAAGTGTTAACATATATGTGTGTGAATTTTTTTGCTTAAAGTAAAGTTTAGAAATCATGATTTAAAAAAGAGCATATGGCTATATTGTTCGAGAGTTCATAAGAAGTGTAAACACCAAGTTGAACCCTATACTAACTATGCCAAACTCAAGGTAATAGAATGCGATGAACAACCTATTCTTTTAACATAATTAAATTCTGCATTAGTTTTACAATTTCATTAAGCTTTTAACCAGTTACCTATTGAAATATTTAAAAGATACTTAAGGAAGCAGAATCATAGTTTGAAATGTTACAGTCTCATCATTTTAACTGTATTGCAAATCTTTCATGACACAATAATAAGATATATTAGAAATATTTATTTTGTTTTTCTCATGTGTAAAGAAAAACAAAAAATCATTTATGTGAAGATTGATCTTAGGTATACATTAGTGATCAATATTATGATTATGCATGTAATATGATACCTAAAATTGTTTGCTGACATATTAATAAATGTTTATAATTTTTTTCAGGACAATAATAGTTGGATTGAATATCTTTAATATGAAGCTTTTTATTTTTATTATGAAACTTTATATTAATAAAATGCATATGTGGAGTAATATTGAATTCAGACATTATTTTCTTCAAAAAAATAAGATAACTAAAAAAAAGCATCAAAAAATTTTAGGTACTAACTCAGTATGGATACTGGGTTTTTTCTGCATGAATGATCTCTTTCCTATTATTCTTATTATAAAAGAAAATTTAAAAAAAAAAAAATTGACATCCTTTATTGGTTAAAAAAAATCATCTTCTTTATATTGTACCAGAATAAAAAAGACTATATATACATGAGTGGTATACAGTAAGTTTGTAATTTTGTTGAAAAGACAATGCATATACATATATTGCGCTGATATCTTGTAGAGATTACCTATAAACATGACTAATCAGTATAATTTTCATATAGTCATATATATAAAATTAAAAGTATGTGAAACGATTGAAAGAGAAACTATAGAGAGTGCAAAAAATATTAAATGCTAAGCATTTTCGAGGCCATTTGCCTCATATTCATAGCGATAATGTGAAATGCAGAACAGAGAAATAAAGGCAATATGCAAAGTATATGCAAATGATTTAGACAGCCCAATATTTGGAAATGTCAAAGCTGGCATAACATCTATTGATAGAGTTATTGTTGCTATTAATAAAGTACGCTTCTCTAATTTCCCATTTGATGATGTTATTTTCTATGTAAACTATTTTGGGTTGGAGGGTTCAAATATATGGTCTGTCTTTTTGAAATGTTCTAAGAATATTGAAGAATTGTCATTATTTTTCTTTGCTCTATTGTAGGTGTATCTATGCTGAGCAATCCTGTTGGTTATGTTGGCTTTGGTTTCACCATAATAAATGATGTGATAAATAAACCTAAAACAGGTTATATTTTTCAATCACTTCCCCAAAATCAACACTAATGATTTGAAATAGTTTTACCATTCAGAAATAATTTAATTTAAATTAAAAAGTATGCATTTTCAGCTTTTAGTAGGGAATCATGCTGAATGGACCAATTTCAAATATAATCTCTCAATTCATGACAGCATTTGTTCTGTGATTAAACATTCTAATAAAAAATGTTTTCTTTTGATAAACCCATAACTAGTAAGTGCTATTGTGAACATTTGAAATAAAAAACTGAAAGATTCTGACAACTTAAATTTTGAAAACTAATAATTTATTTAACATTTGCAATTAACCAACACATGCACATATAAAGTTAAGCATAATTTAGAATATATTCATGCACTAGCTAAGCATATAAGAAAATGAATAAATAAAAGTTAGTAAATAATGCTTATGAAATACATTCTAATAAAGTAATCAGATTGTCCTAGCTTAAGACTTTTTCCATATATTGTTTTTTTTAAAGTTTCAAAATGAATATTACCATGGTATTTTTATTTTTAGAACTGCCATTATTGATCAGCATGGAGGGGCAGGGCATGATATTTTTTTCTAATGTAATCCATTTTTAAAAAATAGAGGCACATATTCTTTTATAAGAGTCATATCCAATCCAGGGTTGTTGCATTAAATTTGAGCTCAGACAATTTCCAAAAGACAGCTGCATAATTTATGGTGAGTTAGCCCACTTTTAATTGATTAGCACTGCATGTCTCTGACTGTATTAATAAAACTCCTTGTAATCCATAAAGCAAATGTGTTATTTCAGGCAAGAACAATTAATATTTCAAAAACTAAAACAGCATAATTTTCCAGACAATGATATATTTTTCAACCATATTAGAGTTCACAAAGTAAAAATGTTTCTTCTGCTCTTTTCAAGAATCAGAGCTAAAACTGATTTTTTTTTTTTTAAATCCCTAGTCTGCAATAATGAAAGAATGACAATTTCTCTTTTATAAATTCTTTTACATTTTTTAAAATTAAAATTATACAATTAATTGATAATTAAAATTACATAATAAATTGGAAACTTTTTTTTATCTTTTAATTACTGTCACTAACCAGATTTGTAGATTCATTTTTTTTGTTATCTGCAAATCTTACCAAATTAGTTTTTTTTTTTTTTTAGAAAAAAAAATATTATTATTATATCATACTCTTTTGCTTTAATTTAAATGATCTTATATGAATTCTTTTATTAAAATTCATTTTAATAAATGATATGTTTTACTTATCTTTATTTGTTTATTGAATCTAAATAAAATGCTTTTATATATACCCCACACATTTGCACATTCAAAAATAATAATAATTTGAATTTAAAATAATTTTTAATAATACATGTATGCTGGGTGACTACTATAAAAGATTTAAATTAAACATAGCTTCAATGTATATGTAAACAAAGGAAATAAATCACCCTCTCCCAAGCTGTAAATTAAAATACTCTAAATGTTGAACAAAGAATCAGGAATAGAATGACAAAGGTATGCTTATAAACATCATAGCTATCATAATTGGTAGATTCATTCTATTCTTGATCCTTTATTCAATATTTAAAGTGCTTTAATTCATAGTCTTGGAGAGGGTGATTTATTCCCTTTGTTTGTGTGCATATATACATGTGTGGGTTATTGACATATATATATATATTGTAACAGTCCAGGTTTTCCACCAGAAGAGGGAGAACACATCTAACTCTGTTTGGACCTAGGATCTTCTGGTAGGATGCTATGACTGATGTGATGAAGTAATTAACTAATGATCATATCCACCTCCAATGGACTATCTCTTAGATTTCTCATTAAATTTAGATACAATTTGGGATAGTTCATCCATACCTCACTCGTCATTTAGATTCCATTACACCTCAGTATTCAAGCCCAGGGAGAATGTTGTCTTTGGGTCTTTTCAGGGGTGAATTTACTTTATGTAGCAACTAGATCTAAGATACACCCAACCCTATTGTGGTGTTATGTGTTATAATAATCTGTATGTGTGTGCACATATATATTTAATCAACTAAATTAATGAGTAAGTGTATGAACGAGTTTGATAAAGTAAAGACTAATTTGATTTAAAATTCATTAATAAATTTATTAATAACAGATAGACTCAAATTCTATTCACATAGCAAAAGATGTGCTTACATGTGTCCCATGTGCATCTCTACTATTTCAATAACTAAATTATTCACTATACCAACCCATGCCCCATAGTAGATATGCATTAAGACATTTCCTATATACAAAGCCAATGATTAACTAAAAGCAAAAAAATAAAATAGAATAATAAAAAAATATTTCATTATCATGATGATGATTGTGAAGCTAAATAACTACTTACAAAATTATATCACAATATGTCCATTACTCCATAATCCAATTTCTGCTGGAGAGATCTTCTTTGGGACATCCCCCTATGTACAAGTTCTCTAAAGTGGATAGAAAATGACTTTCATATAAGAATGTTAATCATTCATACCGGATAACTAAATGTAACAATTATTAGTTAAAACACAAACAGGTAAACATATAACACAAGTGAGTGCAAATTAATATGGAAGAGCATCAAAAATTCTTACCTTGTTCCATACTATATGAGGATAATGATGACTGAATATCAAATCACTATGGCAGGAACAACCTAAATTTTATTTACAAAACAAAAAATTTCTATTTCAATAAACCATACCACCCCCCATTTAACAGTGCTTCTTATGGAATGGACTCTCCCAATTGCAAACATGCTGCAATTTCCAAGTATTAGAATAATAAAAGTAGAATTTTACAAATGTATAAAGTAAGAAAATATATATATATAACATGATATTTTGATTTTGTTCCAATCTTCTGTATTAGAGTCTATAATTTGAACATTAGTGTTTTTCATGGATACAGTCCATTCTGATAATTCCTCCATCATCCTCCAGACTCTTCAGTAACACTTGGACAAGATTGTTTCCATTTCAAACACCATCATCTCTGTCAGGATCCACTCAGACACTTCTCATTAGCCATTAAACATTTTTCTAGGCATTACTTATACAAGCATGTTACAACACCATAGCAATTAAAACAGAATCTTGGTCCTATGGCATGTTTATCTGGCCAATATACATTGTTTGGTAATTTAAGAAAAAATATTTAAATTTTCTTCAGCTTATAAATAGTATTGAGTAAATTTACATGAAGGAAAATTTTATTTCATCATTTATCAGGATATGCTGGCTATATAAGATTCCTTTTTTTTTGGTCAATTGCACAGTCTTCTGTCTTTGATTATCACTATAAAATTATTTTAATTCTTTTATTACACTGCTAAAGTTCATTGATTTTTGCCTTATTAAATGTTGAAGATGATTTGCTTTAACTTTCAGCTCTTTAAAATCTTATGCAGAATAGATAATATTTTTGAACAGATCATCCATTTTAGTCTTTGTTTTAAGGTTTGATATTAAGCTATTCGCTGCTTGCAGTTGTTATAACACTTGATAAAATGTGAAAGAGGATGGAAATGACTTTGTTTGATATTATACTGGGGTTTAACATCCATTGTCCAGCAAACTCGCATTTTCAATTTCCTTTTTTATCACTATAGGTGCCTATTGTTGCATGAATTAATGGTTATTGTAGATGCTACATAATAGAATTATAATTATAAATTTATTTAAACACACATTTATTATGTAAATAATATTCATTAAGGCTGTAGCCTCAAGCACATGCATATAATAGAATTATGTAATAAAATTATGTAATAAAATTCTATTCTCATTTTCCAACACTTGGTTGCTTAGATATTGTCTTGACCTCAGGTCATCACATCAACTAAATTACTGTCTGATATCATGATGTCTACACATTAACAAACAAATCATTATTGATATATATATATATATATATAAAGGTTTCTGAGATTACACTTTTTTTTCCATTAAAAAAAAGCATTTACTTCATTTCATCATTATTTTGGTTTGGTCCTTATTAAAACAAACTTCAAGTGTGTGTGTATTTATATGTATGCTTGCATATAAAAAATATGTATTTAACCTATTATCTTAGCTTATGTCTTTTCTTTATGGGTTTAGTCTACTATTGTAAGTTTAATCTACTACTGTGGACATATAAGGGTGGGTTTGACATGGATTGTAAGCTACCCTTATAATATATATATATATATATATATATATATATATAGGGTAGCTTTATATATATATATATATATATATAAATTGACACTCATATAAAATCAATTCAAATCAAAAGAACATTTACATACATTAATATATATTGAGGATGTGTGTAACTTTTGTATCATCTAGTATTGGTCACCGCAATGATAATGAACATGTTTCACATAATTAATTAATGTAAAAAATTGAGTTAAAAAGTATTCCACATAGTCATGATGATGAATGGCAGACACTACCCTTATAATTCTAATATGAATTATATAAAATCCATACAAGCATATCAGATTCTGTTATTAGTTTGGTTGTTAAACTATTATTAGAACCTCTCCATTATCAAAAAACACACTTTGAATAAACACAATATGCCACAGGTGAGATGCTGATATACTGGCTATATTTACTTGAAGCTTTTTCTCATCTAGTGACAATTTTTTTAACAGACTATAAAAATATTTTCAATAAAGATCAACTTAAGTTCAAGAAGACACCATTTTTTGGTTTTTTAACTTCACTTCTTTTTAATTCTCTTATTTTTCTATTATTGTAACTTGAGGTTGCAAATCTGATTGTCTATGAATCACATGTAAAATATATAGCAAATTTGTGGCATAAGATAAAATGTAGAATCAAAAACAACAAATTTTATGAACCCATAACTAATTTTAGTAACAAAATTTGGTACTTGTATGTTTCAAGCAAACTGACATAGCAATCCATATTTTTGATAAATCAACAGTTTCAGAATCCCCAAAAAATGTTTACAAAAAATGCCTGCTAGGAAACATATTTAAAATTTACATTTTATTTTTTATTACTGTTATTTTTAAAAAAGAAATCATTTTGGAAAAATTAATTACAATATTTACAGTTTACTTTCTTCTTTTTTTTTTTTTTTTTTTGGATTAACTTATTAACAGAAAACTGAAAATATATATATAAATATTTACACTTTATACATGTTGGCATTGTGCAATCATATTGTGACCATTAACACACTTTTTGCGAGGGCAGAATCCTGTATCTTTGGAAATAGTTCTTTGCAACATGTTCTGTGATAGGAAGGTCCCAAATTGTTATCATTTACCAAAAAACTGTTGACAAAAAGAAATACACTAAATTGAACCGAAGTATTATAATGTTAAGAATGTTCAATGTTTCCTACATTATGATACAAGTAAAAAAAAAAAAAATTGAAATAAAGCTTTTTAATGAAACTTATCAGAAATTTATTTCTTTTTTTTTAATTTAACAATAGATTTATTGATTTTATTTTAATTTAACAACTAGCACATCTTTGGTAGATTATTGTCCAGGGGTGGGTAACCTGCAGCCTTAAGACTGTATATGGCTTCTTAAACTCTTATGCAACCTTACCCCTAATTTAAAATTTGCATTGCAAAATCAATTTATTACAAAGCAAATGTGACACCAATTGGTGGTATCAACTTTGGCTATATCTCAATCCCAGCCTTTCCCTGTGGAACATAACATTATGTGTGCATTGCTATCTACATTGAGGTTAAGTTAATATAATTGTAATAATATGTTCCTGCACAAACAGTCAGAATTTAGTGCTTTTATGAAGAAGAATATTACTGCAGTTGATAATACATAAAAAATAGCACATACTTGGGGGGGGGGGCAACTTTTGAGTGATCTAAAAATAATAAAAGATTGTGTTATTAAATCAGTGACCTGTTTAGATCTAGAAAAAGTTGATAGATACAAAAAATTACCTCTTTTAAGAAGAACTATAACTCATAGCAGAAATTAGCTCAAAATTTGACAGAACAACTTTGCACAATAATTGAAAGATATATATTTCTGAATAGCTTTAGATGAAAGCACTGATTAAACTGACTCGACTCAACTATTATATTTTATTTATACGATAACTAAAGATTTATATTATGAAGAACTATTAAGGCTATAACCTTAAAACTATGTGCCTGAAAAAATGATAGTAGGGACCTCTGCAAATCTTTAACACAAAAGTCTCCACTGTCATTTTTTTAGGGCACATAGTCTTAAGGTTATAGCCTTAATAAATATTACTTTAAGTAACGACTATGCACTTTATAAATGTAATTATTATAACTTTATGAAGAACTATGTACATTGGATACACTTATTAAAAGAATTTGCAGAATTGGCATTATTAACAACTTTAAAAAAATATGTCATCAATCAGAACTCATCAGTCACTGACTGTGCACCTTCCATGATAGGTAAGCGAGAAGGATTTGTTTTTTTTGTTAAAAAAGAAAATTCAAAGTTGGAAAAGTCACTATCATTCCACTGTATATTGCATTAGCAAAATCTTTGTGTTAAATCAACTATTTTACATTCTGCTATGAATAAAGTTATGGCCATTGTTTATTTGAATGAATGCAGTACATCATTATGAATTCTGAAACATGCTTATATTAGATGATGTAACATATAGAGTTGATTCATTCTATTACTTCAAAATTTTCTGGTTATCAAGGGGACAGATTTTGACTAAAATTTTAACTTTATAAGGACAAATTTTAATATTTTACAAGGAATAAAAAAAAAACATTCAAATTATCAGATAAAGAATTTTGTAGAAATGAGGCATTTTTGTCTGACATTATGGCAAAACAAAATGATTTCAATATTTCCCTGCAAGATAAAACTAAACATACATAAGATATGTGGCAAAAACACAGGCATTTTGAAAAAAGTTGGCATTTTTCAAAACTTTATTATTTCACTCAGATGTATCTAAAGAACATTTCCCATAATTATCAAAAATTTTAAACAAGCAAAAATATGGCCTGAAAACTTCAATGATTATATAGATGTTATGGATTCCTTAATTGAAGAATACACAGAAAGATTTTCTGATTTTAAAGAGCATACTTTTGGAATTAAATTAGCTTCTGCACTACCTAATTTTTATCTCAAAAGCACTTATGGAACTAGAAATGGAATCAATTGAATTGGGAGAAGATAATGTTATGAAATCTTTTTGATAGCAAAAAAGATCCTATTGAAATATAGAAAAATACAGTTGAATACCCATGCTTACATCAACATTCATGACATTTGCTTTCCTGTTTTGGAAGCACCTACTGTTGTGAATCAACATTTTTATATATGATACAAATTAAAAACCATTTAAGGTCACAGATAACTCATTCTCATTTAGATCAACATAAGCTATGAATTCTGAAAGTAGAGCCAAATTACTCAATTACTTGCAAGCAAGAAACAAATGCAAAAGTCTCACTAACTTGCATTATTTTATAAATCTAAAATAAAATAATTGTTACTAATTACCTAAAGTTTTTATGTGCTTATATGCAATTAACAGAAAAATATTTCTTTTTGGTAATTTTTTTAATTATACAATAAATTCATAATAATGTAACAAATGATCATTTAAATAGATGTTTGAAAAGTTATCATTTATTATCATACTACTTAGTATTTATTTTAGTTTATTGTATTAGTATAAAAAAATGCAGAAACTTCATGCAGCCTTTTCATTGCTGCCAAAGTTGAATATGACCTTCCATGGTCAATAGGGTCCCTACCCCTATTATAGGCTCTTGAAACTGTACATTTATCAAAAATATGAGTTGCCATCTTGGTTTACTTGAAAACTCACAAGTATCCAAATTTTAATAACATCTTAGTAGAGTTATACATGATATATACAAGTGAGTTTAATTGAAGATTAAACATTCTGTTTTCATACATATATCTCTTGTTGAATTTAATAATAAAGTAATTAAATTTAAAAACAAATTAAGATTAAACACTCAATATTAATATCAAAACACACTAATGAATAATATTTCTGTAGCATAATTTTTTATGTAAGGTAGGGACTGTTTTCTGGCTACTTTTAGCACCTTGTGGAAAAATTTGTGATTGCCAAGATGTACATTTTGTGCTGAACCACAGTTGAGCCAGATCACAATCTCTTGCACATATCTTTATCATTATTCAGTATATATAGATAGCAAATTACTGCAATTTAATTGAAAAGTTTTAAATG